>QNQO01007352.1:0-59782 GCA_003290165.1 Berberis thunbergii | reverse complement strand
ATCACTCACCATACCCATACGCGGCTAAGTCTCAATCTTTCTTCTAATCACACCAATGACATCTCTCATGAATCGAATCGATTACTCCTTAGTCTTCATTGAATCGACATCGAATCGAATCGAATCCCAGGCCAGCTAGAATTGGCCCTCCTCAATAGATGACCACCGACCTAACTTACAACAAATTTAATACTAGAATATATATCAGTCAAGATAATCATCCAAACCGATCGACATCACGTACACATGTCTTCCTGTTCAGCTGCCAACGCTTTACCACAGAGCAACACGTGTAAAGAAGGTGGATGAAATCTATTGACAACCAGTCCATCTTCATCACCTGCTTTGCTTATATAAACCCACTTCACCCTCACTCATCCTCATCAAACCAGAACCAAAACAGTCATTTTGTGAATCATCTCATCACTTGAACATATATACATTCTCTCATTTTACATTTTTGAAGTCTCCATCTATTTAGCTACTATGTCTGATTACACAGATCCCTACGGCCACCATCCACCCCAGACTGATGAGTACGGCACCCCATCCCCACACTGCAGGTGCAGGTGAGCCCTATGGTAGTACTGGGACAGCCGGGTATGGTACTGGAACTGGCTATGGTGGCACTGGAACTGGAACTGGAACTGGAACTTATGGTGCAGGCACCGCACACTGTGACTGGAACTGGCACAGGTTATGGTACCGGAACCCACACTACTGGACATGGACATACTGAGCATCATGGAGGAGTCACTGGCAAGCTTCACCGTTCTGGAAGCTCCAGCTCTAGCTCCGTAAGCACCACCAAATATTTCTTTTCATTCAAATACCTCTTAGTGATGCTGCATATTTTTTTACACAAGTTTTGAGTAGAATAATTTTTGACATTTTGGGTGACAGTCGTCTGAGGATGATGGGTTCGGTGGAAGGAGGAAGAAGAAGGGTTTGAAGGAGAAGATCAAGGAAAAGTTGCCCGGAGGACATAGCAGTACTACCACTACTGCTACTACTACCACACCGGGAACACGACTACTCATGCTACAGGATATGGTCATCCTGAGCCAGAGAAGAAGGGGATCATGGAGAAGATAAAGGAAAAGCTTCCTGGCCACCACCATTAAAATCTTCATGCGTGCTAGCTAGCTAGCTAGATGTCTCATTAGGTTTATTTTGTGTGTCAATAAAATATGAACGCGTGCTTATGTAGTCATCGATCGGTCCTCGTGTTTGTATTGTGTATGTGTGGGCGCATTTCAGTTGTTTTATTTTTCTCATCAGTCTGTATCATCCATATATGTAAGTGGTACTCATCTTGATCTGTATGGTTAAATGTACATGTGATGATGGTATGTGTCTACGTTTTAATTCCCCAATTTCATTTTTTTTTTTTTTTTTATCAATTTGTGTGCATGCATGTTAATTTGATGAATGTAGTAGCCTTGCCTACATTAGTAGGCAAATGCATTTGCAATATTTCACAGTGGCAGTCCAGGAGTTTTAGGCGAGTTTAGTCCCTATGAGGTTGGTCTTTTCTACCCAATAAAAATTATACACGCATCTTTTATATTAAAAGAAATGTAATCAATAGCTCATTGCGATCCGAAACATGAAATTATGATGTTTATATCCCTTATTATATTGTCAGAATGAACATATTATCATTCGAACTTTTCGCTGCAATCAAAAACATAGAATTATCAGATGGGATCGTGATGGGTGTGAATCAAGGACTTGAGAGACTCTAGGATCAATGTCCCTCTGAGAAAAGAGGATAAAAATCGTTTGATTTGTGGATTGGGCTCAAATTAAGGGGCCGAAGCTATTTTGAAGTTGGTCAGTGCACTAGGAGCATTTTGGCCTTTCCGTATAGCTAGCTAGAATCTCTCGTGTATATTTTTATAATTGTCCAATCTCTTGTGCAATTTTTGTACCAGAAAATAAATTACACTGAGCAAATATCAGCCTGTGGAAGTCTATTACATCATCCAAATCAACCAAAAACTACAACTGTACCTAAGCGCTAAAAAAATCATATTGAAACGATATTTAAACTACTAGGAAAAACAGGTTGAAGCTTAGCCATAAGCAGAACTTGCCAGTACGTGAGCAATGAAGTTCTTCTCAAGATCTATGTGGTAGCTGTTCACCTTGTTCACACTGAAGTATTCATTCAGTAAACTCTCCCAAACTATATCCTGTCTCCAGTCCAACTAATCTTTTGTTGGCCTTCATATCCCAAGCTAACCTACAATGGATCTGTCAACAAAACTATGTCATCTACCCTTTCTGCATACGCCATATCTATAAGCTTCCACACTTGCGAGAGCCTTTGCTTCAAAATTAAGCTGCAGTTGCCGTCCATTTCTACCATTACTCACTACACCAAATTGGCATATTTGCAACAACTTAAAAAATAGTAACACTTTTGAGTTATTACAATCCACCAAATAATTTCAAGTCAAAACTAAATTTAGTCAACAAAATGAAAATAACTACACAAAAAAAGTGATACAATAAATTAGATCACCATGAATAGCATCACTTGTAAGCCTATGCTATTTGTGGTGATACAATTATTGAATCACTTTATTTGTGAAAATGTAATAAAATTGTTTTGTGGATTGCTATAGCTCAAAAGTATTACTATATTTTTTATTGTTACAAAAATGTTAATTTGGTGTAGTGACTAGCTGTTATCACTCCTGCTGTGTCAAAAAATATAAAACCAAAAGTCCCACTACGCCCGATCTTGCCAAAAGATGCATCAATAGGTACAATAGTTGGACTATTCACTATTAGCTTGTTTCATTCTGTCCAAAAGTCCCACTACAACCAAAAGTCCCACTACGCCCGATCTTGTCAAAAGATGCATCAATAGGTACAATAGTTGGACTATTCACTATTAGCTTGTTTCATTCTGTCCAAAAGTCCCACTACGCTCGGTCTTGTCAAAAGATGCATTCAATAGGCACAATAGTTGGACTATCTGTTAGCTTGTTCCATTCTATTGAGTATGCCATGTCCAATCCAACCCATGGTGAAGAGTAATAGAGTTCTCGATTATCTAAAAGAGTAGTTGGTTGATGCATAGCCGATTGGAAGGAGTTGGTTGGTGGTTGATACATTTAATACAAGGAGGCATTGCTATGCCTATAAATAAATAAACTCTTTTCATTTGTGATCATCCCAATCCAGAAGATCCAATCTTGTATACCACTCTAAGTGTGAGATTGAGATTGAGTGTGAGAGATTGTGTTATAATCCTTTGTATTCATCAAGTTTTGTTTATTAAGCTTGATAAGATTATTGTAGTATTCTCCAAATGCTTTCAAGTGGTATCAGAGCCCGTGTCTCTGCAAATTAATGTTCACAGCAAGGCGAATGTACTATTCAAGGGAAGACGATGGTACTATTCATCCATACGGGACTATTCATCCGTATAGTACTGTTCACCCGTATGGAACTATTAACTCGTATAGTATTGTTCACGAATATAGTATTGTATACGTTATTGTTCATACAAACTTCGGTGCTATGAGATGGAAGGAGCTGGCACTATGATCAAGCTCACCAACTCTAAACTGGTTGACGTGGAAACCAAGGATGAAGGATATTCTCTATTGCAAAGATTTGCATGAGCCAATTGAAGGTGATGACGCAAAGTCGGTGAGCATGTCCGATGTCGATTGAAAAAAGATGAATCACAAGACCATCATCCACCAATTGTAGCTCAGTTGGTCGGACATCCACTCTCCTTGTGAGAGGTCACGGGTTCAAGACTCATCAGTTAGGATTTTGTGAGTTTTCGCCCGATTATTAAGAGCACATTTTCTCCGCCGTTGATAAGCCTTCGTGTGAGTTTTCGCCCGATTATTAGGAGCACATTTGCTCCGCTGTTGATAAGCCTTCGAGTATTGAATACAACTACTTAGATGGACTAGATTGGAGTCAAGCGAAAGTGAGTCTTCATGCAAGGTGGAGGCGATGGTTCGGAGATGAAGCAAGTCTCTATGCGAGATGGAGGCGACGAGGATATTAAGTGGCAACAATATTGTAGCCTTTGGTCATGGATTAATAAATAAATAAAAAGGATCAATGACCTAGTATAAAAAAAATCACAAGACCATCGGCACAATTAGACAATGGGTGGATGATAGTGTTTTTCACCATTGTGTCTAACGAAACCAATGCTCATAAGTTTTGGGCGAAGCTTAAGTCGTTGTTCAAGAAGAAGACCCCTGCCAAGAAAGCCTTCTTGATCAAATAGCTCAATCAACATGAAGTACATGTACAAGGATGGTTTGAGTGTAGCGGAACACTTGAACAATTTCCAGAATATGATCAACCAGCTGGCCGCAATGAACATGGTGATTGAGGACGAGCTGCAAGCGCTCCTGTTGCTAGGAGCCTTGCCAGATAGTTGGGAGACCTTTGCGGTGAGTGTAAGTAACTTTGCTCCTAATGGTGTTCTTACTCTTGATAATGTTAAAAGTAGCGTGCTTAATGAAGAAACGAGGAAAAAAGTCTCAAACACAAATAGTCGCCAAGTATTTGTCACATAAAACAATGGTAGGAGCAAGAACAGAGGGCCTAGAGGCTATGGCAGGGGTCCTAGCCGATCCAAGTCAAGGTTCAGAGGTACTTGCCACCATGCATTGTGGCAAAAAGGACATAAAAAGATAAGTTGTCAAGCTTGGAGAAAAGAGCAAAATGAAGGCGACAACCAAAAGAAAGATGACACCAACAATACCACTGCAATCTTATGTGGTAGTGTACCTGAGATACTGTCTGTTGAAGAGTATTCACATATGGGTAGTTATGTCAAAGACACTGAATGAATTTTTGAACATGGAGCTTCCTTTCATGCTACTTTCAAGCGGGAGTTCTTCAATACATACAAGAAGGTGACTTTGGCATAGTGAAGATGGAAAAATGATAGTTACCCCAAAATTTTCGGAATTGGTGATATTTGCTTTGAGACTAACCTTGGCTATCAGTTGCTGCTGAAATATGTGAGACATGCTGCTGATTTACATCTCAATCTAATATCCGTCGGTACTCCTGACCGACAAGGCTTTAATCACCATATTGGCCAAGGAAAATTGAAGCTTACCAAGGGCTCATTGGTGATTGCTAATGCACAGCTTTGCTGCACCTTATACCGATCAAATGCCAAGGTAATGAAGAATGAGTTGAATTATGTGAAGGAGTCATCTCAAGATTTATGGCACAAAAGGCTGGGTCACATGAGTAAGAAAGGCTTGCAGGTTCTGGCAAGGAAGTCTCACATTCCTTTTGCCCAAGGTACCACGCTAAACTCTTGTGAATTTTGTTTTTTCAGCAAACAAAATAGGGTCAGTTTTTCTGTTCCCTCTGCAAAGAAAGAATATTTGTTGGATCGTGTTTATTCAGATGTATGTGGTCCAATAGAAGTTGAGTCGTTGGGAAGAAATAAATATTTTGTTACTTATGTTGATGATGCTTCACGAAAGGTTTGGGTGTTTTTGTTAAAATCCAAAGACCAGGTGTTGCAGACATTTCAGAAATTTTGTGCCATGGTGGAGAGGGAGACTGGGAGACTTATTAAGTGCCTCCGTAGCAACAACGGCGGTGACTACACATCTCATTAGTTCAAAGAATATTGTGCAAAACATGACATACAGCATGAGAAGACGATTCCTGGCATTCCCCAACATAACGGTATAGCTGAAAGAATGAACAAAACCATCTTGGAGAAAGTAAGGTGCATGTTGAGGACTGCAAAGCCACCCAAGCAATTCTGGGGTGAAGCTGTAAGGACGACATGTTATCTGATCAATTGATCTCCTTCAGTTCCATTGGGCCTTAATATTCTAGAAAAAAATATGGACTGGTAGAGATGTGTCTTACTCTCATCTGAAGGTGTTTGGCTGCAAAGCTTTTGTACATGTGCCCAAGGAGCAGAGAAGTTAGATTACAAGGCTACACCGTGCATCTTCCTCGGTTATGGTGATGAGGAGTTTGGCTATAGAGTGTGAGACCCAATTCAAAGGAAGATTATTGGAAGTAGAGATGTAATCTTTTATGAAGATCATGTACTTGATGGTTCTGATAAAGAGGCACAACTAGAGGTCGCGGTTAAAGAAGTTGATCACTTAGCTTCAGAAGAAGAATACCATGGTGACATGCCTGAAGCAGCTGCTAATGAGATACTTCTAGAACCAAAGAATACTGATAAGAAATAGCTTGATCAAGGGGAGCCAGACCATGAGACACAGTATCAGGGGGAGCTTGGTCAATGGGAGCTTACTTAGGAGGAGCTTGATCAAGGGGGAGCCTCCAGCTCAACAAAAAAGTGAAACTCAACATAGAAGATCCACTAGAAATAGAAGACCATCTACAAAATATCCTTTATCAGAGTATATCCCGTTGACTGATGATGAAGAACCAGAGACATACGAGGAGGCTCAAGCTCATAATGACAATGATAAATGGATGAAGGCAATGGAGTTAGAAATGAATTTCTTAATAAAGAATGATACCTATGAGCTGGTAAAGCTTCCAGATGGTAGAAAAGCACTAACAAATAAGTGAGTGTTTAAAATAAAGAGATGAAGATATGACAAAATATAAGACTTGCTTGGTAGTCAAAGGCTTTGGTCAGGAGAAAGGCGTAGAGTTTGATGAGATTTTCTCTCCAGTAGTGAAAATGACATCTATCCGAGTCATCTTGGGTATGGTAGCGAGCTTGGATTTTGAGCTTGAGCAGTTAGATGTTAAAACTGTTTTTCTCCATGGAAATTTAGACGAGGAAATATACTTGGAGCAACCAAAAGGCTTTGAAGTCAAGGGAAAAAAGACTTGGTGTGCAAACAGAAGAAAAACTTATATGGCCTTAAGTAAGCTCCAAGACAGTGAAACATTCATGGTGAGTCGTGGATATCAGAGAACTACTGCTGATCCTTGTGTCTATATTAAATGTTTCTCTAAAGGAAAATTCATCCTCTTATTGTTTTATGTTGATGATATGTTGATCGTTGGTCAAGACGCTTCTATGATTGGGAAGCTTAAAAAAGAGTTATTCAAGTTTTTGACATGAAGGACTTGAGACCAGCCAAACAGATTTTGGGCATGTAGATTATTCGTGACAGAAAATCCAAAAAGTTATGTCTATCACAAGAAAGGTATGTTGAAAGGGTGCTTGAGAGGTTCAACATGAAATATGCTAAACCAATAAGCTTACCTCTAACTAATCAAGTCAAATTGAGCAAGAAGTCATGTCTGAAAACAGATAAAGAAAAGAAGAAGATGGTAGTTGTTCCCTACTCTTCGGCGGTAGGAAGTCTTATGTATGCTGTGGTGTGTGCATGACCAGATATTACTCATGCAGTAGGAGTCATGAGCAGATTTCTCTCTAATCCAGGGAAAGACCACTAGGAAGTTGTTAAGTGGATTCTCAGATATTTGACGGGCACTTCTAAAACGTGTTTGTGCTTGGATGGTTCCAAACCAATCTTGGAAGGGTTCATAGATGCTGACATGAGAAGTGACCTTGATGGTAGAAAGTCCACCTCTGAGTACTTGTTCACTTTTGCAGGGGGAACAGTGTCTTGGCAATCCAAACTGCAAAAGTGTGTTGCTTTGTCCACAACCGATAATGAATATATAGCAGCCACAAAAGCATGCAAGGAGTACGTTGTTCTCGATGAAGTGGTTTTTCCAAGAGTTGGGTTTGAAACAAGATGATTATGTTGTTTATTGTGATATTCAGAGTGTTTTTTATCTAAGTAAGAAGTCTACATATCATTCTCGCACCAAGCACATTGATATTCGTTATCATTGAATTAGGGATGCTATTGAGAATAAGGAGTTGCAGTTGAAGAAGATTCACACTGATAGAAAAAAACTATACTAAACTAATCAAAACTGATAGAAAATATATATTATCTAGTAATATTGTATGTATAGAATTTTAAAATAAATATATGTATCAATTCAATTTGGTTTCCTTGGTTTTTATCAACCTAAAATCAACGGAACCGGTCACTTCTATTTGGAAATGTTACAAACCAAATTGAACCGAAACCGAAATAAAATTAAATTGAATTGGTCGGTTCAATTTGTTATAGCAGTTTAATCCATTCATTCCATAGGCGCAACAAAATCGCTTAGCACCAACACTAGTTATGACAACAAAAATGTAGGCCTTGTTAAAAATAAAAAATAAACAAAAGAGGGAAAAAATAAAAACCCAGAAAGGAGTAAAAAAAATCCCGCTTTCTTTTTTTTAAGGATTTTCTCTTGGAGTGTTTCGACCTGTAATCTGATCCACTGGGCGAGTGTCACGGACTAGTAATCCGTGCGGTACTAGCTATCCAATTCACTAGTAAGCCTATGAGTAGTTACTTTGACGGGCACAAATATTAACTTGAGAATGCACAATATCAATCTGTAGACAATATAGCAATGCACAATAGTCAGTAAAAGCTCTCATTCACATTCAATAGATTACAATGGGGAGGAACGTTCGGAAGGACGTTGCTCAAGACTAGTTCGATGCTATCGATCGATGGAAATACAAGTTTGAAGTTGAAAAGCAATGCAAAGAAAACAATAAAAATGCTAGCGGTACAGTCTGCCCCGACTATGCAATGGAGGCAACACGTCCTCACAGTCAAGAGCTCAAACCTTCCCCTATATTATAGATGCTAAGCATTTGGGCACTTTTCAAAAGGGAACATTGAGTTTTGAGACCATTAGGAAAATCTTGAAAGGCCTCTGACCTTGATTTCCCTGACCAACGGTACTAGTCCTGACAACGAGAATGAAAGAGGGGTTTCCGAACTTGAAGCTTCGCCACCATTGGAAAGAGTGGTTTCCAATCTTGTTGTAAACCACAAAGAGATAACCCCACAAGGGTTTTTGAATATGGCTGAGCTTGAAAAAAACCAAATCAAAGGATCTTGTTGAGAGAACCCCACAACACAACACACTATAAAAACCAAATCCCACCACCACACCACCTTGTTCTTGTTGAGAGAGAGAATTGATGATGTATTGTTAGATAAGGAGTCTAAGTCTATCTAAAATAAACTAAGGGTGTTTGTTTTTGTTTCCAATCTCTTCTTGGGTTGGTTTTGATTTGTTTGGTTTCCTATACAAAATAAAGAAAACAACAGAAGGAGTAGGAGAGGGTATATAAGCATAGTAATAAAGTCTATAGTCCAAAACAAACCCAAAATTAAATAAGAAAAAAAAAAAATCAAAGGATCCATACTTCTCTCCTGGGTTGGGGAGTGAGTTGGGTCACATTCAAAGATCGTAATTAATAGGTGGGAAGAGATAGAGAGAGATTTAAGAAAAGAAAGAAATAGTCAGAGTCCACACACCACCTCAGAGAACTAGAAAGCAGAGCAAAGAAGAGGAGCAAAATAAAAAGAGACAAAGCAAATGCAGAACAAGTATTGAGGAATTATTTAGATGGCTCCGCCTCCCTCCGCTTCCTCTTCTTGAAGACGATTTTTGGAGAGGCCTGTTGTGGTGATTCGATTAAAGGTCTCACCTTTAAGGCTGATTTGTTTTCGCCATTAGAGGAGCGAAGTGAGAACGGTGGAAGTGGGGGTAAAGGAGGAGGAAATGGATGTTTTTTTTTTTTTTTAAACGAAATTCGTGCGAGAAAGGCTTCATCGCCAATTTCCTCGACGTTTAGAATTACTATTTATTTATTATAAACTTCTTCTTCGCAAAGAGTTATTTTATTGTACTAAAATACTGTCAGTGTGGATGATCTCATAACACATGCCTGTAAAAATAAACCATGCCACATTGCATATTGGGCGTTGTTTGGGAAGATGTGCTTTATTGGTTGAACTCACTTTAAGCTCGTGAGAGTGTTCTTTATTGCATGGTGTTTTGGGAAGAGATGCTTTAATGGGTGAACTCACTTTAAGTTCATGAAAAGTGTTCTTTATGTTAGAAAATCAGATACTATGGAGCTTTTTGTTCACAACAAGCATGCTGCGATGTTCAAATCATAGGCTTCGGGTTAGATGTTTCGAATTTTTGTGCATACATCATCGGTATTATAGCTAGGATTTTTGTTGAGACGGGGCGGAGTGATGTCATAATTAATTAAATATAATATAAAATTAGTTACTTTAATATAATTTTTTTTTTAAAAATATAACAAAAAGAAAAATACAACAAAGACAATCATTAAAAATGATTACTACTATATTCATTGAAGATTATTACTACTTCTAGAAACACAATACAATAAGGGTTTGAAGACACCTGATACCTAGAAGAAAAATAATAAGGTGGTTTGGATCCTACTGGATCTTGTAAAGATGAGCTCAAATAACTCAATAGTTATAGATCTTTGAAGATAAGATAATGAAATATGAGAGTTTTCCTCATCTTATCCAATGGATGGAGTGTGAAGAAGAAACTGTTGATTTTGATTTATTTGAGAGATTTGAGAGATTTAACCTCTAACTTTAAAAGTAGAGTTTGAATTTGATATGTACATGATTTGAATGATGAAATCCTGCTTGAAGTGAAAAGTGAAAAGTGAAAATAGAAGGGCAAACAAAAAAATTAATTAGAGAATAAATAAATTATAAAAAAATAATCTCAAAAGTCAATAAGAGCACTTGCCCCACATAAATCCGTGCCTGATCGCAGCGGTGTACGTGTTGTTCTAAACACATTCCAAGCACTATAGATATGATATTTAGATGACAATATAATATGGCTAGCCACAAAAGCTAGGAAGTGCAGTCTCCCCTACACTACTCCATGGGTTTCTTGCTGTGATCATTGGCAAACTTTTGTTTATACTTTAGTGTGTAATCAACATTGTTTAAGCCATGAATGCGCTCACATTAACATGTTCTCTTTTACATACATGTTCTCGATTCATTTGACTGTTCGTTTTTATTTAGATACATTTTTAATTTGTGTTTTAAATTCAAAATGCCCCTTTACAAATTGTATGCCACAAAATTACCAAAACCTTCACATAAACACTGTTTCAGTTGTGGCCAATTTCACTTGTTAAGTATAATATCACTGTACAAAATTGAAGAGTATATGTATATCCGCAGTCACTCGGTTGGTTGAGTATAAATAAATCCAACTTCAAGGATTGTGATTTATGAAAAAATTTTGATGTGATATTTCGAGGATAAGGAACCGATTAGTGCTTGGGTGATTTCTACAATATATAAACGGTGCGCACCACGTCAATACCCACTCGCTCCACTCCAATGCCACTACCACTACCACTACCACTACTGCTGGGTCCTTCCAACACTTTTACTTGTTGTTAGTACTGCTCCTGCTGCTGATTTCTCTTCTTTCAAAGCTAACTAAGCTCCTCCTCCTTCACCACCCAAACGTCATTTTCTCTCTCGTCTTTTTCCCGCCTTTTTAAAACCTTTGTGCAATGCTTGTTGAATCCTCCCATACCCTCTCTCACATCCCAAACCGATCCACATTTCTCTCATTCTCTTCAACTCCGCCTCTCTCAAACACTCCCCAAAACCTCCTCCGCTTTTCAATTTCCACCCTTCCTTCAAACTCTGCCCTAAACTTGACATCTCGGCGGAGTAAAATGAGTTGGAACTCTGCACTTTCCAATGGAACCCAAAGCTTGTTTGCATCAGAGTCAGATTTGGATCAATTTGTTCAAGTTGGGAATGTGGTTGCTGATGCGGCAGGCCAAGTCATTCGCAAGTATTTTCGAAACAGTTTCGAAATTGTTGACAAGGAAGATCTGAGTAAGTAATTAATTTTCTCATTTCCATCATAATTAGGGCTTTCTTTACTAGTTTCAAATCTAATGCTTTTTAGTGTTTTTTGCAGGTCCTGTCACAATTGCGGATCGAACTGCCGAAGAAGCTATGGTGTCAATCATATTGGAGAATTTCCCCTCTCATGCAATGTATGTCATGTTTCGTGGATTAAAATTATGAGATTTTTACTTTTTATAGATGTTCTGACACGTGTTTGTTAAAACTAACATTTGGAAATCAATGATTTTTCAGCTTTGGGGAAGAGAATGGGTGGACATGCAAAGAGAAAACTGCTGATTATGTTTGGATTTTAGATCCAATTGATGGGACAAAGAGTTTCATTACAGGTATGTTTCTTGTGCTCTTTTAAATTAGCTTCATGCTTCAATGACTATCTTACTCTTCTAATGAAATTCAGGCAAGCCGTTGTTTGGTACCCTTATCGCTCTTCTATACAAAGGAAAACCCGTAAGATTACTATCCCAAAATTTTATATGCATTGTTGTATGAGTAGGAAATATGAGAAATTATTTTGTAATTAATTTTAACTTCCTGGCATTTACTTTTATAAAAAGTTAAGCTTCAAAATTTATATTTCCTGATTTTTTTAACATTCCGGAAAGGAATTTATAGTTAATTTGATTTAAGACGGCATTTTGGGCATCCTCCTTCCTATTTATATTACTTCCTCAGTAATAGTTCTCTCATTTTGGTGTCGAATCACCCACGTTATGATATTCTACATCTCCCTGATCCATCATTTAAGTGTTTATTGTCTCATGTTTATGTAATAAACAGACTGATTTTAGAATTTAGACTAATCCACAGGATTTTGTTGCCTAAAAACACTCGTACAAGTTTACTCTAGTGTTCAAAAATATATGAGCTATATGCAAAAGCCGTATAAAAAATTAGTTTAAGTAACATGTTTATTATGTTAGTTTGTATTATTAAATCCCTGACTATTCACTAGTCGGCCATCATCCTTGAGCCGATTCATCTAAACCATTAATCGGCACAAGGTAGTTGGACCGATTTAATCCTTGATCAGTGTGTTGATTCATCCAATCATACAAGTCATTGAATCCCAGCTTAACCAACCAATTCCGCTGATTAAGTGAATCATTGAATTGCTGATTAATCGACTAAAAGATTTTGAATAACAAAACCAAAAGCTTTAGCAAACATCTTTTTCATTGTCTAAGTCCTTAAGCACTAAGTTTCAAGCATCGATTTGGGTTAACCAGTCAGTCCCCTTTAGTTAGTAATAGGGTTGACGATGATGATTCATTCAATTTAAAATTTTGTTAACTTAGCTGTGGATGTTAACAGTAACAATAAGGTTCAGTTTGGGAGGAGGGGTTTGGTTAATATGAAAAACTATTAGAAAGGCATATGTTTTCTATGAGGAGTAACAGAACTGTCAGGTTTGAGATTAGTTGTTGTCACAATAGCTTTGGCTTTGGGGGACAATGGTAGTAGTAATAATGGCAATGGTGGTGATGGTTGTGCTGACACTGACAAAAGAAATGATGACGACAAACCGGACAAAGCGCTTGACTTTCAAATTATGAAGAGACGAAGTGGTTTGCAAAACCAAAGATTGGCGTTTTGCTCTTCCATCAGCTATGATCGTGGTTACATATTTATATCATTATATTCCTAATTTCATTTTAATATTTTATCCTCATCGTCATCTATGTCAACATCACCTCAAGTTCATCAACCTAAATGGTCAGTCATGTCCTAAGTAATGCATTTATTTTATTTTCCCACTTTTTCTTATTAAAGGTGGTCTAAATAACCTCTCTCTATTATTTTCTTTTTTCTTATTAAAAAACCCACACTCGAGAAAAAAATAAAATCAGTGGAACTCACCCCTCATGTGTGTCTCAGCCATTGAGGCGCATGTCTTTACTGGAAATACGTTTAACCTAAAGCCTCTGAAATGGGAAACAAATTTTTTTCCCACCCCTCCTCTAACCCTATGGGCAATGAGTTCTCTGGTTTTTCTCCCTTTTTCTTCTCCTTATCCTTTTCAGTTCTGCTGTTTTTCTTCTCTTTACTCATTGCTTTTTGTCATCATATGATAGTATACTATATCAACTATGCGTTGTGTTTAACAATTGAATGAAGAGGGAGATAAATTTAGTTGTTTGAGTTAGCTGATTAATCCTGTTTGCCAGATCAACTACTTCTAGTCTTTAGTCCCTCGTAGGCTGACTGGCGAGTGGCGACTAAGTACCACTTTAATAGGTTACAGGTTCTTATTTAGTGTTTTCCTGATCTTTGTAACCAAAATAAACGATGATTGCATGATCTGTTTTGCAAGCACTATATTTTCTTTAATAAATTGTGTTGGTTGTGCTACTCATTAATTCATTACCGAGTTTATAATGTACTTTCTAAATACAGAGATCCATACCAAATCCTCAACTTACCTACTAAATGGCTGGGATCCATAAAACATTTTTATCTCCTGTCTCGCAATATGTTCTTTAAGACCAAACTGTACTTGTTTGGTAACATGTTTGGATGGAGCTATTGCTTGGTTCTTTACTATTTATTTAGGAAAAAAGGAAATGGTATGCTAATAAGAGGAATGGTAGATCAACTGTACATTCAGAAAATTTGACTAAACATTTAACTTGTCTTTGCGTACTGCTTTCAAAGTTCCTATGATTCAAATACATGTTCCAAAAAAAGTTCTTAAAATTGAATAGGATTTATGAGTTTCCTACATGGATACTGAGGTCTCAGATCTAACTTTATATTTGGAAAAAAAAAAAGACAACATATGCACTCGTTAAAAATTAAATGGGTATATTAAATCTTCAAAATTTGTTAGTCCTTCTCTAACTCAATTTACAATTTGTACTCAATGACGTGGCAACAAATGTAACATGGCATTAAAAATTGAGATATCCAATGCCATTGTGGTGATGGCACAAATATTGGCTGTCACGTCATTACAAAAACATTCAGTCAAAGTAGAGTTTTTGGTTGGCCATTTTCCATCATTAAATACACAACCAAATGTAAAATCACCTGCATAGGAATTGGATTCCATTTCCATGGAAAGTGGCCTACCAAACAGACCCTTAAAATTAAAATTCTGTGTGTGTGTTTTTTTAGTGTGTATGAATTTGGATCCAAGATGGGCACTACGAGTCTTAGCTGTGACTTCACATGTGGAGATAAATGCTAGTTAAAGAATCTAAGTGTATGCGTAAATTAAAATTTTCCATTATTGATATCTTTAAAGTTTCATGTTAATTCTTAGGACTTGTGAATTTGGATCCAATATGAATACTTCAAGTGTTGGATTTAGTGTCGTAACTAGCAGAAGTAAATAAATTAAATTCATTAAAAAGCAGAGTGGTATATACAGGTTTTCAGGGTCTATGAATTCAATTTGAGTTAAAAACTCTGGTCAGAGGTAAACTATTCCATTCTGAGATTATGTTCAATGGAATCTCTCTCCAAGCTCAAAATCAGTCTATGACAATGAAAAATTCACTCTACCATGTGGGGTAAACTGAAAGTTTACAAGCCCATACTAGTGGGCCAGCTTACAAATAAGTCTATCGGGTTAAAGAACTTATAAGTCAGGGTAGATCCAAAATTTCTCTTAGTTTAATATGTTGACTATAGTGTATCTTAGTAATCTTGTCGTTATAGTAAGATACTCTTGATGATCATGTTTATATAAGCATTTTCTTTCCTGCTTTTAAAAATATATAACATGCCATGCTGCTTTGTCAGTTTCCTTTTACATTAAATTATGTAGATTAATTGGTTAATTGTAACCTTTCAGGTAGTTGGCATCATAGACCAACCTGTTTTGAAAGAAAGATGGATTGGGGTGAGAGGAAAAGGAACTACAATGAATGGACATGAAGTTTCTACCCGCGCTTGTGCAAAACTCGCTCAAGCTTATTTGTATGTCATTCTTCTGTGTGCTGTCATTTGAGTCAATATTGCATTTAATTATGACAAAGTTTATCATTCTTAGTCTAAACCAGTGAGAGATCTTTGGTTGTTACTTGTTAGTAGTTCTTAATATTCTAAACCTCTTCAGGTATACTACAAGCCCACATCTATTCAATGGAGATGCTGAAACGGCATTTGCTCGTGTTAGAGATAAGGTACTTCATATGCATATTTAATTGGATTCTGATTGCTAAGACTAAATAGGGATTGAGTTTCATCCACTATGACAAGCTCCAGTCACATACCAATGCTAAATCGTTTGTGTTCATATGGGATATAGGTGAAAGTTCCATTATATGGCTGTGACTGTTATGCTTATGCTCTTCTAGCCTCTGGTTTTGTGGACCTTGTTGTTGAATCTGGCCTCAAGGTTAGACATTGATTTCTTTCCTTTCTATAATAATGATAGGATTCATATCATAAAGGTCAGGATTTTCCTGTGTTACCTAATACATTGAAGCATCAATGCTTTGCACTGTTGATTTCAAAATTCTTGGCAATTGTTCTAAACTTGGGAGTTAATCCTGTTTCCTGCATTTCAGCCATATGATTTCTTGTCATTGGTTCCGGTCATAGAAGGTGCTGGTGGATTAATTACTGATTGGAAGGGGAATCAACTTTACTGGGATGTATCTTCAGAGTCATCAGCACCAAGTATGATTTCTTTCAGTGAACTTTCAGAAGAATTTTTCTGAACTCTATTATGTAAAATCTTCTTTCCTGTCCACTTACTGCGAGAGGACCAAGCACTCAGATCCAAATTAAAAAATTGGGCCCTGACTAATTCGTTTTAAATTTGGAAGCAACTTCAATTTCAAGCTTTCATAATTTTGGGTTCTTAAATGTGATTTTGCAGATTTTAACGTGTTGGCAGCAGGTGATAAACAACTTCACCAGCAGGCTTTGGATTCATTAGAGTGGAAGTGAAGACAATGGGGAGGATGAGATGAAATAATTGAATGCTTGTTCCAGCCTTGATAGTATTTGACAGGAAAAGTGGAAAGGGTAGATAATAGTTGATGAATTCTGTGTTAATTACTTTCTTTAATATGGTAGCAAGGCATATTTTTGGGCAGCGTGACATTTTCTGAGTAAATTATGAAGGATGATTTTGTTGCTATCACTGTGTCCAGGATGTGTCAAAATTTTCCAGCAACACCAAAAAGTAATAATGCGCATCCAGGGAATCGAACCCTGGTCAGTACCGTGGGAGGGTACTATGATACCACTACACCAGATGCGCTTTGTTGATATGTTCAGAAGTAGAAAATTATAAGAGAACTTGCCCTCTTCCTTCTGAAATGGAAATAACAATCATTGAACCCCTAATAGTTTTGATGATACACAATTATTGAGGGAAAATTCTAAATGGCGAGGAAACGGGCGAGGGGGTGAGTGTGACCGTTCATCCCCTCGAAATGCATGCTTGTGTCCTCGAGATGCATAGCCTCGCGAATCTCGAAGGGGATGAGTGGTAATACCCACCCCCTTTCCTCGACGGCTAGAAGGGCTCGTTATTGAGGTATAAACCAACTGTGTGAAACCAAGGGTCACGGGTTGGTCAATCATGCACCGTGGATTTCACAGTTTAGGCCAACTGTGTGATTGCAACAAGTTGGAAAGTCTTGTTTTAAATACTAGGAAGAGAAAAGTAGAGCAGTCAAAGATTGAAGATTACTATGACTCGCTGTTTTTCATGAAATTTGTTTCTTTGCAATCAAACAGAAGCTAGCATGTTTATACATTACTAGTTATATAACATTACTGCCACATTTTCATTCACTATTGCTGTTCATTCAAACATCCATAAAACCACTGTCAAACAGCTTTTCATCAAATGAAAAAAGGGCTAATTCTGGGTAATGGTCTTATTAGTTGGTTAATGGTGCTATGGTCTAACACTTCTTCTATAAGTTCTGGCTTCTGGGTTCTTTATTGCTGCTGTGCTGTTTGGGTTTGGACTTGAGGGTGGGCTGACCGGTTGGGCTTAAGTTCAATCTTTTGCTCAAGTCAGTCAGTCGCAACTCAACTAGATAGTCCCACATCAACTAGCTTGTGATATCATGACTATTTAATATAACGTCGAGTACAGCTTATGTCTGTCTCTTTGAAGATTAGCATGGCCCCTGCGCAAAGATGACACGCACAAATCGAGAAATGATTAGGTTTTCATAATTGGAAGCAGTAGCTAGCTGGTTTGATGCTTTGGGGTTCCGTCAAATTGTGTCTGTTTACAAAACCAGCTACTATTAAGGTTCATTTGAACATCCATAAAACCACTTATTTGGCAACTTACCTTATTTTCTTCAATGACAAAAATGTTATAGCAGATTCATTGGATAGCTTATTTCCAATAAAAGATGGTTCTTGTGTTCATGTATAACCATACTTTGGTTCAGACAATTTACTGTGGATCAGCAATTCCACTGCTACCAACCAAGCTTCTCATATTAGGTTGTGTATGTACAACTAAAACTATTCTCTTACAAGGAGGAAAAAGAACTATGTTCTCAGTTTTCTTATTTACAATTAACCAAAATTGCCTACAGAAAAGAATGATACACTGGGCAACACCACCAAGGACATGTAAATCATCTTGTATATAAACACAGAAAACAATGTAATCACCCTAGTAGAGAAAATTACAACAAAAATCACCGCTGCTTCAAAGAACAAAAGGAAACAAAATACTGAATCAGATTGAAAATGGAGGCCTTTTCTTTGTTCCTGTTGCCATTACATGCCAGTCACCATAAAAATAAAAAGAAACCAAGGGATATCATAAGATATCTTATGCTGAACCCAAATAATCATTCCAAAGGGCGACAACTCTCCAACCCACAGCACACTTCATTCCTAGTTCTGTCAAAGTATTTATTCCAATGCTTTGTCTAATCCACATGAGTGACCTAAAGGTCCAATTTCTTTTGTTGCATGAACAGCAGAATCATGTTGCAAGACGAATCTGGCAAGTACCGAATCACAATTCTTTTCAAGGGCAGATGTGAACAAACAGTATTTTACTTCATTCTCAGATCAAGCTATTGAAGAGGATTCTCCATTGATTTGATAATGTTGCCTAGCCCTGATCTATAAGTGGGATGAAAAAGTCTCACTCCCAATTCATTTTTCAGACGTGCATTCAAGACTCGTTTTTCACCCAAAGCAACTTTTTCCTGATTGAGTGAATTGGAAATGAATGAAGAGCTAGTTTTGATAAGCTGAGGCCATTTCTTGTCAACTAAAGTCTCTGCATATTTAAATACTTCTGCCCGTGGAGCTGGTTCATCATCAACCACATTGTATATTCTCCTGACAGAAACAATAATTATGAGTAAATAGCAAAAAACATATAGTAAAAATATTGAGTGCTCACTAAAGGTTCACTGATGGATAATTTTAAGACCCCCTTCCAATCCACCCACTAATAGACTCCACATAAACCAATAAAACACAAATAAATCAAAACAAGGAAAGAAATAAAAGAAGAAATAATGAGTTGCAAAAAAGAGAAGTTCAGTTGAGAAGATATGATTTACCCTAACGATGGCATGCCAATACTAGCTTTTAGAGCTTGACAAATATCAGCAACATGAACACGAGATGTATAACGTCTAGCCTCCCTCATTCTTTGCTTTTTTGTCAAAGACTCCTGCTTAATTATGGTGTCCACAGCACTGGAAAAAATCTCAGGATTAGCTCACAAAAGGTTTAATCGGCCCAGAGTATTTTATCCACTATAATGCTCAAACACAGAGGAAGTCAGCGTGTTTGATTTAATATTACAACAACACAACAAAAATGCAACATATCTCGGGTATTCAGAAAGAAAATTTTGGAACAGACCTTCTTCCAGGTCCATAGATACCTCCAAGTCTAAATACTTGCACTGATACCCTGAGCTTATCGCCCAGACTCAACCATCCTTTTTCAGCAAGCAACCTCGCCTTAGCCGAGTCCTTTGTAGGTTTTGCATGATAGCTGCCATAGCATCATGAACTTTTCTTAGTCAAATCTGACACTCTCTTACTACAATTTACATGCCAAATGCACTTGCTTACTCCTCATCAACCCATGCACCGCCGCAGTCCCCATAGACACCTGCAAATCAAAAGAAATATAATAGTCAGCCAATGTTTTCAAAGAGGTTCTGGTAGGTCCACAACATCCTGTTCTGTTTCTAGAGCTCTTTTTACACACTGAACACCACCATACAGAACGTTTATATCAAACAGAGCTGATTTACAGAAAATAGAAATCCTATATCAACCTAGAGTAATGTTTTGAAGAAAACGTTCTATAGGCCGTTTCAAGCTCTCAATAAATAGTAGAATGTTGCCAAATACATAGTACACTGAAATTTGCAGAACACTCCGACCATCACAGCTGATTTTAATATCGGAAAAGCTGAATGCTTGACATGTATTATTAAGATATGCGGAAGTCACAAACAGTGGTACACCTTAACATACCAAATAGAGTTCATATTTCCAAGAATAACATTTCATGCCAACATAAATATTGTGTTTGAGTTTAGTTAATGTCTTACATCTGAAGATTAATACATGACTATCATCAACAAAATCACTTTAGTTTGATTTCATTTAAGATTTTGAACACTATTTTCCTACTTATATGAATAATCAAACACCGAGAAATGGAATTGATTTTCCACCCAGATTTTCTATGCTATCTTCACAAGATCCTAATTACTTCAAAATTTCAACAAACTATCTTGAGCATTCAAGTTTTTTCTTAAGTTTGAATTCAAAACTTCACCTTGAACTCAGTATTAAAAGTTCTAGAGTTTTGTGTTTACTCCACAAGGAATTACCATTTATTTTCTGAGGAAGACAACAAGTGGAAAAGTCTCAACAGCCATAGTTTGATTCTCATAGATAACTAGGGGAAACTCCAGACAGGTACTAAAGTGTTGGTTGCTAAGTTCAGCGATTGCTCAGGTTCTTTAGAGTTTTAGTAAAAGAGACCTATTAACTTTTAACTATTGATCAATTTTCAGAGTTTGAGAAATTAAAAGAGTTCAGTTTCTCTCTTCTTTTGTAATACATCAAGGAGATTACAAAGCAACATTTTTTTTACTTTACCAAGGGCGCCAGCTATGTATGCAAGGCAAACAACCCGAGGCGTGTATTACATGGCAACATTAACAAAACATGAGCAAAATGATTTCCATACAAGATAACCTGAACTACATTGCCAAAACATAGAACATACAGGAAATTGGATAATAATCACTGAAACCAACATGAAAATAACATACAATAATCGGTTTAATAAGAATTTCAAAAAGGAACTTACTTGGTTTTTTTTGGAAATAAGGAACTTACTTGTTGATGATAGGTATCCCAGCCAACGAACATTCCCATCGTGTAGTCTACTTTGTAGAAGATCTTGATATTGATAAAGAACCTAGAGGAATCGACCGATATAAGTGAGATTACAAAAAACCCAAAATCAAACAAAATAAACAAACAAGTCTTCCATAGCTTACTGGATCACCAATACCCACAACAGGGGGAATGGAGATAAGAAGATGGGTTGCATCCACCAAAGCATCCAAGCAACTCAATCTGCAAAAGGGGGCACCAAACCAATGTCAAAACAACACAATTTCAGGTGTACTGCTCTAGTTACTTACTCTGTATCATTTGCAGCTTCGAAGAGATGAACATCAGCAAACCCCATATCCTCCTCGAGCTTCTTCTTTTTAGCTTCATTCGTACAAGTCCCAGATACATACCTGCAAATTCAAGTAAAAAAAAAAACTAAAAACTTTACTAAAAAATTGAAATAAAAATGCAAACTTTACGAATGAAATTGAAAACTAGGGCAAGTAGAGAAATGGGGTGTGAAGATAGAGAAGGGGAAATAAGTACCAGTTGTCGTTCTTTAAGGACTTGGCGAAAAACTGGCCGACGAAGCCGAGGCCTAGTATGAACATTCGATTGGGAGATTGGGGTATCTGGTTGTTGAGTTTAGAGGGGAGAGTGCAGTAGGTTGCGATGGAGAAAGTTGAAGACTTTGGGTTTGGGGTGAGAAGGTAAGAAGAGGTTTTGGAGGGAAATGGAATCGCAGGAGAAGAAGGTAAGTAACAACAGATAGCCATGGGAGAGGAGTTTGATCACAGTAGGGGGGGAGTGGGGACGAATAGAAAAACCAGAGCCCAAAATGAGCGAGCTAACTAATTCAGATTTCATTTTAGCAAAAATGCTAGGAAATCTGGTTTTGTAATTATGTTTTGCAATCAGAATGATATGTCGTGATTTGAAAATAATGATAAAATTTTTAAAGATTTTACGTGTATCGTAAAATTGTAAAAAATCATTTAACGATGCTACATCATTTTGGTTGCAAAACATATTTACAAAACATGATTTCCTAGCCTCATTTTAGTGATCAAGTTTCTTTGCACCGATTTTATGCATTTTGAACTTAATACGTCTTTTCGAATGAGAAACAATAACTTAAATACCTGTGTAGAGTTGAATCGAGTTCTCAACCAAAACCTCTTTATTTTGAATGATAATTCATTGGAGATCATTAAAGTATAGACGAGTAATGACAAATACAAATTTTCTCGATTGTACATAAACAACACAAATAATCATGTGAACACCACATCTAATCCAATTAAATTGAAAACTTTCAAACCTAACAAACCACATAGTTGCTAAGAATGGCTAGGGGACTACAATGGTCAAGTTAGAAAAATTCAATAATTAATTTTCACATCTCTTGCTAATAATTCTCATGCTTCCCTAACTTTGACTTTAAGATTTAAATCATCAAGAAACTTATAGAATAAATTAAATTTCACTTTAACTTTTATAAATCTTGAGCTCACACTGAAAATTGAAAATCAGCATCGAATTCTAACTATTGAAAAATACAAACTAGAGTGATGGATCACAAAATACATCAAAAAGCGAACAAAACTCTTCGGTCAAGTATTCGAGCGA
Organism: Berberis thunbergii; assembly: GCA_003290165.1. NCBI lineage: Eukaryota > Viridiplantae > Streptophyta > Magnoliopsida > Ranunculales > Berberidaceae > Berberis > Berberis thunbergii. The sequence continues at coordinate 37,029 of QNQO01007352.1, read as the reverse complement.
TAGAAATTTTCATTATAAAACCGAAGTTAATTTCAAGTAAGTATGTAAACACGTTTGCATTTGTTACAATTTTCCAGTTTCTCTACAACTATTTTTGGAGAATGAAGTGAATTGTATGTTTTTCTTAGCTTCTTCCAAAATTTTATCAAGTGAAGTATAATCTAATGGCAGGAAAGTGTATCATTACTTATACTTGGGAATAGGGTTGGGCAGGTCCGGATAACCGGTTCGAATAGTAAAAACCAAAAATCGGCTTGAAAAATTTAAGCCCATAAATATGAGGCCCGAAATCGGACCGAGGTGATCGATTAACCGAGGTCCCGGTTTATCAAATTTCGGGCCAGTCTCGGTCCTAAGCGCAGAGTCTAAATTGAAACAGACCATGAATTGCTGAATTTTATAAAACCCAAAGTTCAGCCCTTACTGTTGATTAATTTGATAAAGCCCAAAGTGAAACATGCCCTGAATTGGAAATGAAGCAGGCTTTTCAAGGAATACATTAGTTGTTCAGGGCCTGCTTCATTAATCAACAGTAACTATTTAACATGGGTCGGGCCAGTTACCCTGATGGGCTTCAGAAATGGAAATCGAGGCCTGGACCAGAAACTTCGGGTCGGGGCGGGCTTTTAAAACTAACATTTATAGTTAATAAAAATCGATCTGAACCGACCCGATCGGTCCGGTAGTCGGTTTGATCCAGGTTTTCGGTCTTAAATGCCCACCCCTACTTGGGAAGACTGTTTTCAAATTTGATGTTGGTCCCTTATACTAATAGGGTAAATGACTTTAGTATCTTTTATAATTTTAATTTGAGCTTGGTTTCTCACCGATAGTTGACCATCCAGTCAACAGTTTTCTTATGCTCGTCACTCTCATACGATGTGAAAAAAAGACATGAACTGCCCTAAGTTGAAGGAGATGGATAGAAATGGTAATCTAACATGACATCCCACTTTCAAATAAGGGTAATCCAGGTTTTTTTTTTTTTTTTTTTTTTACATCATATGAAAGTCACATGCATGAGATAATGGTTGACTGGTCAATTGATATCAAGGAGTCAAACTCAAATTAAATTTATAAAATGGACTAAAGTCATTTATCCTATTAGTGGGACCGACATCAAAATTACCTTTTAATATATGAAAGTCATTAAAAAAGATGAAATGGTGAATCATAATGCGTTGATGATTATAAATAGGTGTGTCAAATGTGAGAATAAATATAAGATTTTATTTCATGTTATGTTCGTCTCTAGGAAAGGATCTAGCTATTGACACAAATATTATTCACCTACATAAAGTTTCAAAACCACATACTATGAGAATGATCTCCTTACTTGGAAGATCAATGCCTCGAGATTTCATTCACTTTTCTCGAACAATTGTAATCTACAACTCTATATAATATCATGTTCTTAACCGGGCAATGCAAGCTATTTGAATTTTTGTGATGGGACTGTAAGTTAAGGATATTGTCACGCCCTGATTTTCGAAGAAAATGAAAATCCTAAAATCCACGTAGGATCATTTGTTTCCCCAAAACTCGGGACGTGAAAATTCAATAACAACAGAAACAATTAGCAGCAACAACTAAAACATAATTTAGAAAATTAAAACAAACTAAAAATAATCTAACTATGAAATTCCGACGTCGCTAGCCCCACTAATGAAACTCCAGTAACGCTGCTAATAAATCTTACAACCTGTGAAAGGCTAAATGGCTACGTTCCAATAAGAACGTACCCAAGAAACATAAACTTACTTGGGTTAGCGAGGTAGCTGGTATGAGTAATCTCCATCCTTATAAATAAAATAGTTACATGTTTTAACATGAAAATTTCATAAACAAGAAAATAACACTCAAAGTCTTGTAGTTCCTCAATGAGGCAAACATATCATATTACAAAGTTCTATCATGCTTAAAATATATATTTATTTTACCAACACGTACAAAGTGAAGGTTGGACATGGTAAGTCTGACAAAAAAATGTTAGTAGACTTACCATCCTGCACAAAATATTTTAGAAATAAATGAATAAAATTTTTAATTTATCGTTCCTCATAAGTACGATTATTTTCAAAAAATACAGATCATAGTCATAATCACCATTATTTAAATGTCAACCAAATACATTTTACCTTTTAAGGAGTACATGTAGTTCTCATTCTAAGATCGAATGAGAATTTAGTTTCTTCCATTAAAGCAATCATGCACATAAATAAAATCTCGCTTCTTTTCCACAATTGCACTACCCTCCTTGTGCCGAACACACCTCACCCAAGTGTGTCTCCCCATGCCTTCGAAACCACTCGGAACGTACATATTCCAAGTGGGGTGCCACATCGAGGAACATGTCATCTCACCCGAAATTCGATCAATGACAAACATTTCCTAAATACTACACGTACTATTGAACTCACATAGAATGACGTACCGATATGCAAGAAAGTCTGCATAAAATTATATCACACGTATCCAAACAAGTCTGTATACAAAAATTTCATTTTTTTCACCTTTTTTTCGGAGTTGTGGAAAATAGCATAAAAAAATCAATTAATCCTTAAAACTATTTTACGGTGAAACTTTGTCAACCATAAACACATCGACCACAGATATACACTCTTTCTTTTGGGAAAGCAAATAACATTTTTATAAATATTTTTTTTTTTCATAACAGAAAACAAGGATCATACCCATTCCATATAATGATACTCCTTAGCAAGACAATTTGCATATCAATCAAATGCAAGTTTATCATATGATCACATACTAACCACGTTTTTCAAGTCATAACGTAAAATTACGAATACTAACTTACATAACAGTACTAATACCCAAGTTTATTTAAATGGTGAAACTCTAGCACACCCAAAATGAACCTAGTAGCTAAAACTACCTATCATGCTAATTAGACCCATTAGATCAAAACATGATCCCTAGTTATGACTGACCATGTCACCATGAGCATAACACTAGAAATTCTAAATGGCGAGGAAACCGGCGAGGGGAGGGTGTAACCGCTCATCCTCCTCGCTGGTTTCCTCGCCCTTTTCCTCGACAATAAGAAAGGTTAGCATAACAATGTACATGAAAACATTATCAAAATGATAAGTACTTGATCAACTTCTATAGAAGATATGCTCATATTATATAAGAGATGCTCGTACTGTATGAATAAATCACCACCCATATAAGAACAATGTACATGAAAACATTATCAAAATGATAAGTACTTGATCAACTTCTATATAAGATGTGCTCAGACCCAAAAGGTAATACAATGATGCCTTATTGATAATACATCGTTGCCTTATTAGAATATACTGCACCTCCCAACCAATTTCATGTAGCTAACAAGCTCATGTATGAATTGTTGTAAGGTGAGACGTGTGCAATCAATGTTGCTAGTATATGAACTAGATGGAGAGATACCCTGGGCTAAGTTTAAGCGTTTTTTTTATGGCAAGTTCTCTTCAAGTCAAAAACAGGTAATGCAATGGGTAGTTATAACCAGGACCCTAAAGCTGACATGATGAACCATATAATCCCTAAATGCAATTTTTTTTGTTCAAAACAATGTTTATTTAGGCAAAGATATTGTAGTGCTTCCATCAAGTACCAATTACATCAGTAAAAAACAACCCACAAACACAAACAAATGACTGTATGATTATTCTAAAGATATTAATTGAAAATGTAGTTATTACAGCTCCATAGACATGATATGCTAAAAAAAATTTAGTGTCACACCTACCATGGGAATTTATCATGCAAAGGCATTGTAGAGTAGAACTCACAAATTTTAGATGTAACCCATAAAACAAACATTATTAAATTCACATAATTAATATAAAGAGGTGGGAGAATCACTCACTAACTTCTATTACTAAAATTTTGTTATACAAGTGTTTCTAAAATTGGATCAGTGACATTTTTCTCTACCTCGAGTGAGATCTAACCATTGGATGAACTCAAAACCAACGGTATGCTTTTCATACGTGTGTTATGAATCTACGACTGTACAAAACTGTCTTTATTACGAGATTTAAGTAAAAACCTAGTTTTAGGTTTTCTCTTTCAACTCATCTAATTCTTACGAAAATACAATAAAAATTTTATATTTAGGATTTATATTTGTATTAAACCCCAATCTTAATCAATTGATTAATAAAAAAAGTAAAAGAGAATGAAGAAGACTCACCTTTATGTATCCAAAATACTAACAACATACATAATAAAAAAAAAAAAAAAAAAAATCAAATACTAATCAATATCAAAGATTGAATAATTCGATAGAGTTTAACTCATTATTTTGTCGAAAATCACAAAGTTGAAGCAAACTTTTTCTCTTCTCATCATTTTATTCTACGTAGTTTTTTTTTTTTTTTTGTGTGTGTGTGTATTTAAAGAGAATGAGTGGCTAGGATTTTCTTTTAAAGGGTTTTCAATTATGGATTTATTAGCTTTAGCTAAATACACCCACCACTCCTCTTTTACCTTCCACCAATCTAAACCTAGGTCCCAAAATTCATATCACAAAGTACTTAGATATTTGTAAATACTACCAATAATAAATATTACCAAGAAATAAATATTAATAATGATTAAAATGGTAACATTATATTGGCAAGCCAATGGTGTTATGGTCAAGTGGTAAGGGCTGTGTGGGTTTATCCCCCACGTCCTAGGTTCGAGACCCGCTGGCGGCATGGTTACTTTCTCATGGTGTTGACCTATAGGTCGCACCTTGTTGTTAGGTTATGAGATTCTATAAAAACCCAGCTCGCTTTTCAAAAAAAACATTATATTGGCAAGTGATTTGACAGATATTACAATATACGCACCTTAAAAGAATCTTGGAAATCGGAAGGTAAGAGAGTCATGTGAATATTAAAAATGACATGGAAAACGAAATGAAATTTTAAAATATATTTTCAGATGAAAATTTTCTCGGATTTTATACTCATATAAAAATTTCACATCAAGCAAAGCAAAACACCAGACATGCATATACACAAGGCTATTACATGCATATACCTATATTATTTTAACAAGAAATTACAAATAATAAATTGAAATAATATGTACAAAAATATTATTAAGGTCAATGAAAAGTACGAGTGTTACAATATATACACCTTAAAAGAATCTCGTCCTGAGATTCGATAGAGAAGGGTAAGTAGGTAATTAATTCTACAATAAACAAACTACATTCCGAATGAAACAACACTAAAGTCTAAATAATAAACCATTCCAAAAATAAATTTTCTATTAACTCTAGTTAAGAAACAAAACACACATCACATAGACAAACAACTAGTTTATGCACATGCCCATAACTTCAAGGTTTTTCCTTTTAAAAAAAATAGAAATTGAAGTAATTAATTATACTTATCAAGGTTTCTTACAGCAACAAAAGTGATACGATATATGACCGTTGCTATCAGACCGTTTGAAACCCACTCGCTTTCCTCTCCCGCTCCGTAGTTTGGAAATCAAATTCAAACCCCATCTTTAGATTAGAAGCAGAGCTCTGGCCAAACCCCCTACTTTGTAATTTTGTCTACGAACGACTTTCGACCAATTGTTCTTGTATTAGGGTTTGAAAGATCAAACAATTCTGTACAGTGAACACACACAAACACCATGGTTGATGAATCTCTTGCTGAAGTTTCCACCACTCTTCAACTTCTAAGTACGTATTTCATCCTGGGTGTTACACAAAATTTTCGATTCAATTGCACTCTCTTTGTTTAACGAATTGTTTGTTAATGGATTGTGCAGGATCAGATTATGAAACTCTAAAAGAGAAGTATGACGATGAGTTTTCGTTGCGAAAGCGGCTTTACAACCAAGTAATTGAACTTAAAGGGAACATTAGAGTGTTCTGCAGATGTAGGCCTTTGAATTTGGAGGAATTGGCTAGTGGGTCTTCTTCTATAGTAGGTTTTAATTCTTCCCAAGAAACAGAACTTGATATTGTGAGTGGTGATTCTGTTATAAAGCGATTCAAGTTCGATCATGTTTTCCGGCCCCAGGACAATCAAGGTAACTTAAATCACAAAACTTGTGGAACCTTTTCAACTAATGGGTATTAATTTTCTGTTTAAAATGGCGCAATTTCGGTTTGGGGGTTTTGTTGACTGGATGAAATTTTTTAGCTTATTAGTATCATAGCTTTCAGTAACCAATCGTGTCTGGGTTCAATGTTTATTTGGTTATGAGGATTATGGAATTACCAACTATGAGCTATATGTTTGTTAATTATGTTTTACTTTCAACAAACAGTACCCATACTCATCTTCTCACACCCCTCGTCAAATTTTATTTATTCACATTATTGTTCTCTATTGTTTGTAAATGGTGAAAACAGGTTAGATATGAAAAATAATGGACATACATAGGGGGATAGGGCAACACTGCTTATCATTTAGTCGCCATATCCGTGACTCTGAGGTAGCAATACAGTAAGACTAGTAGATTGAATGCATGTGTGATAATATGAATCTCTAGTGCTTACTTTGATCATTATGTTTTACATCTCATCGTTTCATACTCAAGTTGAACACTTGCCAATGCTTCCATATCCCCATTTCTATTCTCTATTGTTGGCGAGAAGTGTGTTAGTATGAAATGATATGAATACTTAGTGTCAACAATGGTTACTCACAGTTGTAGTGAGCAGTTGTGACTCAGTAGTAGCAATATAATTGTACTTGTTTCTGAAAACATAAATTTGTAGTTTCCATGGGTCATAATAATCACTTGATTTGATCGATTCACTGTCCTTAGTGTATTACAAGCAACTCATGGTTTATGCTTTAGTGAAAATTTGCACTCTTGCAGTTTCTCGTATTTTAGAAAAAATGTAGTTCAGTTTAGTCTCTGAAATGTCCCATATGTTATTCATCTAATTTAGATACGAAATTCAATTGTTTGACTTATTATCTGTGGTAAACCTGCAGAGGCTATTTTTGCTGAGACTTCGCCTGTTGTGACTTCAGTCTTGGATGGCTACAATGTTTGTATATTTGCATACGGGCAGACGGGAACAGGGAAGACATTTACGATGGAAGGGACCCCAGATAACAGAGGAGTTAATTATAGGACCTTGGAGGAACTGTTCCGGATTTCTAAGGAGCGAAGTGCTACTTTGAGATACAGTTTGTTTGTAAGCATGTTAGAAGTTTACAATGAAAAAATAAGGGATCTTTTGATAGAGGATTCCAACCAACCAACTAAGAAGTAAGTTTTATATTCTATAACCTTAATTTGAAGCAATGGCTAGTCTTAGATTATGAAACGATTACACTGACACCGGCACCAACACGCGTGTACTGTCTGACATGGATACGAGGTATCCGACGTGTTGACTTAAAAACTCAATGTGGGGACATGCTTGAACATTACGATATTATCTGTTTTTCCTACAATAGAACTTATTTTTTTTCGAATGATACAATATTTATGAAGAATTGAAACCTTCAGAAGATACCTGAAATAATTGATTATCAAAGCACGGAGTGTGTTTTCTCAGAGTGTCCAATATGTATCTAATACGTGATTTTTTTGAATACAAAATGTCCTTGTAATATTGGGTCTTAGCAGGTATACTAATCTTACTGATCAAATTTATGAAGGTTGGAGATAAAACAATCAGCAGAAGGTACTCAGGAAATTCCTGGCCTGGTGGAAGCTCATGTTCACAGCATAGAAGAAGTGTGGGAGCTACTTAAGACTGGAAGTCGAAGCAGATCAGTTGGATCAACCAATGCTAATGAGCTTAGCAGCCGCTCTCATTGGTAAATAGCCAGCATCAAATATTATTTTTTATTTAAATTGTTAGATATTGGTTTCTAAATCAATCCCATCATTTCAACTTTGGAAGCCTATCTAGGAAGCATTTAGTGTGTGTTTCATCTCCCCCCCTCAAGCAGTGTGTCTCATCTTTGTCACTACCAAATATGGCTCTCATGATCTTTTGTAATGAAATGTACGATTTGATATTAAGACACAATGTCAAAGACCAACTTAGAAACTTTTATATAGTTGGCGAAGTAGATACTAACAAAATGCATTTTCGAATGCAGCTTATTGCGAGTGACTGTTAATGGTGAAAGTTTGGTGAATGGGCCAAAGACGAGAAGCCATCTTTGGCTGGTAGACTTAGCGGGAAGTGAACGCCTTGGAAGAACTGAATCTGAGGGTGACAGACTTAAGGAGTCACTGTTTATTAATAAGTCCCTCTCAGCTCTTGGTGATGTTATATCTGCTCTTTCATCCAAGACAGCTCACATACCGTACAGGAATTCTAAGCTGACTCATTTGCTGCAGAGCTCTCTAGGCAAGTTCCTTGTCTTACGAAGTGTTATTAGATGAATATGTTTTCCTCGTCCTCATGGAAACCTCGGCTTTTCAATGTGCAGGAGGAGATTGCAAAACCCTCATGTTTGTTCAGATCAGCCCTAGTTTAAGAGACATGGGAGAGAGTCTCTGCTCCCTGAACTTTGCCAGTCGAGTGAGGGGAATCGAGCACGGCCGTGTCAGCAAACAGGTGGACCCTGAACATTTACATCAATGCAAACAACTGGTAATGTTTTCATCAAACACTTTAGCAATAGATCAGTTTATATTGTATTATTCGTTCTTCATTTTGGACCAATCTAACATTTTTTTTAATGGTTTTAGGTTGACAAGCTTAGGTATTATGAGAAGGAAACACCAAGATTACTGAATAGTTTGCAGTCATTAGAACTCCGGTTGGCTGCGCGAGAACAACTTTGCCGAAGCCTGCTAGTGAAGGTAATGAAAAGTCCTTGTATGTATCTCTTTAAGATTGGATTCAAATGATTTCAACCATGTTAACATTTTGTGACAGACTCAAAACCTGGAGGATAAACTATCAAAAGAGAGGAAAGATAGATGTCCCAAGGAGATTGGAATTGCTTCTTCTTCAGCTAAATTATCTTCATTGCCGTTTTACCAACAAAATCAGAATGCACTGAAAGTGAATAACCTGCTACAGCAGTCCTTGAAGATGAGGCCACCACTTGGAAGCATCACCAACATCACTCTTCCACCGGTATCTTCCAGCAAACTGGGAATTACCCAATCTACTTCATTGGGACCTAGACATGTTTCAATCACAAAGAGGCCTCCTGGTCACCAGCCCAGGCGGGTTTCAATTGTTACTGACTACACGTCATATATGACACCCCCACTCCATATCTCGACCAGGAAGTTGCAATGTCGGACTCAACCTAGGGTGGATAGGAAAAAACACCCACGGGATTTGTTGCCTTCCAGACTCTCACATATCTGGAAATAGTGCAAAATTTCCTTCTTTTTTTTTCTACATACATAAACCTCATAGCCGTAGTTCTTGTTTCCCTCTTTTTACATATATACCTCATAGCCGTAGTTCTTGTTGATAACAAATACAGATTGGGTTCTTTCAATTGTAAATATCGTTTCAGTGCTTTATTTTATTTAATTTCCAAAATCGATTGGAAACAGGAAGGAGCATGACAAGTTCACAATATTGAGTCAATGGGCTTCGTTGAAAATTGATTGGTTGGAAGAAAATTTGATAGTTGGTCCACAAGAAATAATATAGTGTATCGAGTGCGTATACGGTATTAAAGAAAACATTAGCGATTAAATACACAATAATTTGATTGTTCAACTTTGATTCTAGACTTGTGAGGCATGGATTATATGTATTGTTAATTAGTGGTTTAATTCAACGATTGTTTTTCTTCTAAATTAGTTATTATGGTTATTTATCCCTTCGAGCACTAAAAAGAACCCTACCCGAATCCGATTAACACCCCACCAGTTACTAAGGTAGTTCATTTACCATGAGCAAACTTGCTAGAATCTATTGTACCAAAGTACTAAAATCTCTGCTCTAACAGTCATTTGACAATAGATGAAGGGTATTTTCCTTGATGCTGGATGACTATTTGAAAAGTAAAAAACAGGGTGTGAGCCAATGACGGCATGCCACATAATCAATGTCACAAGAAAGTATATTTTGAATGCCAGAGTAGAAGGGATCATGCATGTACTAAATTTTGAAAAGAACAAATGGTTGGAAAAATCAATGGACAATTATTTATATCATAGTTTCCAAAAATATGTATATCCTTCGAAAACTTCATATTCTTGTATGTAATGTCATATATAATAGAAGCATTTGAAAAAATAAAATTGGCCACTGACCCTTTTGTATTTATCACAATGCCCGAAAGCTACAAAACGGTCCCCCAAAGGATAATCGAGACAATGCTCGAAGGCTACATATAATTATTGTCACCTAACATCCATATCATCTCCACCTCGGACGAAGACTTGCTTTCATTCCATTTCATGTAAGCAGTCATTTGACCATTACTGATGTGTCCTCGACCATAACAAGTCTCAGGGCAACAAGCATAGGGGCCCGTTGAACTTTGATAAGAAGTCGTCATCAGCTATAGTGCGAAGGGAAGTAGCATTTACAGCATGCATACGATCTGAGTCCATCTCTTGTGATAGCAGTAACAATCAGAGCCTCGTTTACAGTCATACTTCGAACTCTGCAAATCTGTTTATGCAGAATTTAGTATTGCATCTATGTGGTTCCCATTATTTATGTTAAGATAGTTTGGGATCCCGTGCAAACTTTGTTCTGATCCATATGCACGTGAGATATAGAACCATCATGTTTATACTCAACCACAGATTCTGGAATATGATGGTTGTTTTTCGTAATATCCTTGCAGCTGCAATAGACAAGTATATAATTAATACTGATAACTAAAAGAAGAAATTAGTTGTTTGATACGCATCTTGGCAATGTTTGTTTGAATGTACAAATAGCGACTCTTGAAAAATGAATGACATGCATCAAGAAATCTAAATAACTCGGTTTGAATTTTGGTAGCACAACCATCAGCGAACAGTTCAAACTAGGCCAAACAAATGACCATACAAAATATCTTGTCAGTTTAAAAAAGTTTCATTGAACAACACACAGCTAGGCAATACAGGCTCGAGTGTTTGTCCCATTGAAGGAATCAAATGAGCAAAGCATAAGTAATTCTACTTGTCCAATGTGATCGCATGTTCTAGTTCAAGCTCTATGCACTTGAACACAAATGATACGTGAAGAATTCCATGATATAGATTAAGACCAACAAACATGAAAGTGCAATGAAGGATGAAACCCCCACTGATTGTGTTTCTTCTTGTTGCATGGAGTCCGTTGTTGATGTTATTTTCATCTCATCATGTTACAGAGAACACTAATGTTTTCATTTATTATTTTTGTTTTCCCCTTTCCAATTGTTATTGACTTGATTTACCATGCCACTTGACATTTTAATGTCTATATGTTTGGGTAAAGTTTTGTGTTGAAAAACTCTAATTTAATATTCAAAATCTACCTTCATTTTGACATTTGCTAATGTGGTATGTTTTTATTGGGTGAAAGGTCTTTACATTACATAATTTTATAAAAAGTCAAAAAGTGTGAACCAATGAGAGTTTATCACGTCACCAATGTAAAAATGAATGTAAATTTTGAATGTTAGAGTAGAACGACTCTGTGTCAACACAACCTTCGCAATTGTGATTGAGAAAACCCCAATCAAAGTAAAATAGATGATGATGACTTCTTTCAATCACTTCTGTAAACAAAATTTCTTATCTCAAGTCAACATGGAAGAGAAAAAGAATGAAAACTTTGTGATAATGCCATTGAGGTTGAATGGGATGCATAGTCTTCTAAGACCTCGGTTAGTTGCCATACACCCATCTTGCACGAAAATACATTAATTAATATAACTTTGGTGCCATAATTCCATCTCCAACAATACCTCAACTTTGTCAAAATGACGTCAAGTAGGATACATAATCTTCCAAGGGAAAATTTGTTTTAGAATACTAATTATGTTTTTTAATATGCCAAATACCTTGTCAATAAACCATTAATAATCTCTTAAACACCAATCTTAATTTTTCATGATAAGTGGCAAAGGGATAAGAGTCGGGTGAGCATCGTCCAGAAAACTCAGAAAAGCCTTTAACGGGAAAGTCTTATGGGATTTGAGCATAATCATAAGGAAGGTGAGTTTTACTATATGGTAGCTCTACGGTTGCAAGATAAAAGCCAATGAGAGAAGTGAGATAAATGGTAGGTTCATGGAAAATTAATTATGCACATAGCAAGTTGACATGGATGGGTTGGGCACCCTCCCAGAGAGTGTTCGTCTCTTGGAGTATCTCCAATGGAAGGCTCAAAAAGAAAAGAGTGGACCCATTTGAGATTGCGTGTTGGTGTGCAGTGTGACCCAAAGGTCACTTAGCAAATGCTCGTATTATGCAAACTCTGGATCGACAGTCGATAACGATCCTATAGGGATCAACATGATAACTGCAGCGAGAGGACAAGCACTGCTCCGTAGAATCTCTGGACTCCCTAGAGATTCTGGATCTAAATGCATAATGGTTCCTGCACAAACTAGCATAGAGCCTAATGTAGTCAATGGAACTACCACTACCTCGCTTATTAATGCTTCGCAGGAAGCGCTGGCGGCCGCACTGCAACCAATCGAGCACTCTCCCAGGGTTACACCGCAGGCACAGGTTGGAAAGCCAACAAGTTGGGCGTCACTATTTGCTAATAACCCTAAAGTTACCACGACTAAGTTGCAATATATACCACCAACAATGGTAGATGGCAAGCAGGTTGTGCAGGTGAAGCTTGCTGATCATACAAGACATATTGCTGACTGTGAAAACTTATTGATTGGTAACTTCGTGGGAAGAAGGTTAGCCTATGGCTATGTCAAAGAGAGTTTAAAAAGGCTTTGGGGGAGGAAAAGTGATTTCAATATGTCAGTTTATGGAGATAAGGCTTTTGTGTTCAAGTTCATCATTGATGAGGAGAGGCTTCAAGTACTGGATCATGGTCCAGTTTACATAGCTAGTAGACTGTTTATGGTGAGACCTTGGAAACCATATATGGAGAATAATGTGGCGGTTCACAACTCAATACCAGTGTGGGTTAACTTGAGAAGAGTACCCTTCTTCTTATGGAGTCCTGAAGGGTTGCAATCTATTGCTAGTGCAATAGGTATACCCATTATGCTTGACAAGGCAACTGAGACCAAATCACACCTTGCTTTTGCGAGAGTCTGCATTGAGATCTCAACCACTAGTTCATTTCCCAATAGCATTCAACTTAATATTGATGATGGTAACATTGCGATAGTGGACGTGGAGTATTCCTGGCATCCAGTAAAGTGTGCGAACTGCAAAGGGTTTGGGCATAACTCAACGGGATGCCCCGTCCTAAAGCAGACACAACCTCGAGTTACAAAGCAATGGAGACCTAAGGGCGCTAGTAAGAACACTAGTACAGATGCACAAAAACCCCAAGACTGCAACTTACCAATTGAAAAAGCTAAGGTGGGAGTACAAGAAGGGAATGAACATGTTGAACAAGATGAGGGGTGGATTACCCCATCACGTAAGCACACATGCAAACCAAGGAACAACAAGGAAACGAGTACATGTGGTAGTACTTCAGATGAAATGGTTGTTGTAACTGAACCAGTCGAGCCGAAGGAAGGACATGAAGGTAACCATGAGGCTGAACAAACAGGTACACGGGGTGAAATTGTGCCCAACTCAGGATGATAAAGTAGGAAAAGTCAACACCATGCCGGCAGCCAATATTTCAGGTGCAAAGGAAGACAACAACTCCCAGGATGTCAATGATGGTGAGAACTTCGGGCACCGCAGTGTGACAAAACTCACCGAAGCAGATCTGAATAAAGTGAAAGGTATCCTTACTCTTCCTGAGATTGAACATGCGTTAATGATGATAAATGAATACGAAAAGGGAAATGAAGTTTCTTCTACAATGCAAGAAGCTATTGCAAGTCGTGGCATAGACACAGTGAAGGCAGACTACAATTGGTTAAAAGATGCATGGGAAGAGGATAAGAACCGCACATGCAATAGATTGAGACAGGAAAATTGTCAGGTTCCTGAAGAAGAGCATGAGCCAGGCCTCTCTAGTGATGATGATGTGTTTACAGAACCGGCTGCAAAGATGTTCTCTAACATCCACACCAAAGATTTTAGCCTTTGTCCCCGGAAATCCAATAGAACTAAGAAAGCAAACAAAAGGTACAAAGGCTGAGTTTGTTTATAGTCTAGGCTTGTTTTGGTGAATTCTCTCTCTTGTGAGAGTTTGTTTCAGTATTTTCTTTTAATTTTGTTTAATTTATATAAAGGTTTAGGGTCCTTAAAACCCAACTCAATTTTCAAAAAAAAAAAAAAAACTTTTGGACTATGATTGAGCTTGCTGATTATTCATGGGTTTGGAGGAAACTTCTAGGGAGCAGGAAATAGGTGCAGAATAAATGCAGAGTGGTAATTGGTGATGGGCATGATGCTTGGCGTAACATGGGGATTATCCAAGAAATGAGTATTGAGGTGAGAAGCAACATTCATTACAGGAAATACGAGAGTGGCAGAGATTGTTGACAACACAAGATGGTTTACTCCTCCAAACAACAACAACATTGTGCAAGCCTTATGGGGAAGTCTTTAGGAGGTACAACGCCCTTCTCCTCGAAGGAAAAATACTTGGTGTGGAAGGAGTCAGTGAGGGGAGATCACTCTATTGCTAGTGCTTACGAAAGCTTGAGAACTAGGAACATAACAGTGAATTGGGAAGGAGCTTGTGTGGGGTGGGCCTGCCTCGCAAAGGTGTAAATTTACTATGTAGCAACTATTTACTGGATCTTTGCAAACCAGAGATAAGCTTCAGAGAAGAGGAATGAATGTTAGCAACACCTGCTTACTCTGTAGTAATGGTATTCATTTTCCCCAATACAACACTTATTTTTTTGAATGTCAATATACTAAACAAGTATGGATCAAAGGGCTAAATAATATGGGTATAAAAAGAGTTGGTTTCCCACCTATCAGAGTGGAAATGGCTCTTAAAGGAATGCAAATCAACTAGAAGGAGCCAATGGTAGCCTGGTTGGATGGCTAAGGCTGTGGTGGTTTATCCCAATGTCTTGGGTTCTATACCCACCGGCGGCACGCTTGCCTTTAAGAAAAAATCAACTAGAAGGAGTCAAGAACTGCTATGCACGTTTACTCAAGTAACATTGAACAATCTGTGGAAGGAAAGAAATGGCAGATGCTTCAATGGTTTCTAGAATTCAGTTGACAATGTGTTCAAAGTTATTTGTGAGCAAATAACTATGATTTATGCAACAAAAAACAAGAACGAAGTTAAGAAGGCAAACTGGATTACTTTCAGAAAATGGGGATTGATGCGCAATTATGTGAACTTGGATTCACTCTCACTAAATGGGACCACCCTCCTTGTGACTGGGGTTGTTTGAATACAGATGGAGCTCTTAGTGTGAATAGAGCATTCTATTGGGGTGTTATTAGAAATAGTTTTGGGAAAGTGATTATAATGTTTTGTGCCACGATTAACTAAAGAGACATCATGGAGATTGAATTGTATACTATAATGCAAGGAATGAAGTTGTGTATTGAAAATGATATGAAGAGGATATGGATTCATAGTGACTCCAAAGGTGCTATTGACTGTATTCAGAAACCAAGGATAGTATCCTGGAAGTACTGGAATATAGTTGACAAGATCAAAGACTACCAAAACCAGTTAGAAGAGGCAAAATTTAGTCATGTGTACAGAGAAGCCAACATATTTGCTGACTTACTGGCTGGTATGGCTTCAAGCCTTGAACAAATGCAATTTTTTCCTCCTTTGAGTGAGAGAATGAAGCAGTATCAGAAAAGGATGTGTCCAATCAGTGGTATTTAAGAATGTAGTACTTTAGGCCAAGCCTACCTGCTTAGGGTGACTAGTCTCTTTTGGTTTTGTTGTCCTAGGGGCATGGTATATTCTCCCTAGTTTGTAGTTCTTTGATTTGTTTATTTATTGGGTGGGCCCCTCCAACCCCGGCTTGCCGTCTATAAAAAGTTACCAGCCGAGTTAGTCACAAATGGTACCAATTTTAAAATAAGTTACTTGGATGTACCTTGCAAAACAAGTCTAACTGGGTTTGAATAGTTAGGTTCCCTTGATATAATACTAGATGTATGTTATCTCAGGAATTGTCTGATTTCCATTTGAGTCTAGTTAATGACAACCTATGTCTATTATATATTAGGTTTCCCTATAATAAATTGACACTATCATTCCTACAGTTTTGGAAAATATTCGAAAAGATACATAAAGCGTGAGAAGTGAGGAGCCTCAGAGGGAGGTGTTTGTAGTGGTAATGAGATGACTCATAGGTAAATTACATTAAAAAAACAATGACTCATAACCTTGTCAAACCTCTCTTTGTTGTTACTTTGAAAGCCAAATCTCCGTATCCCCGACCCTTTTTTCTTTTTTGTTGTTTGCTTGTTTGGTGCTCGATCTGTGTGTTCTTATCTATTTTGGAGTTATGAGGGTGTGGCGCATATTTTGTTTGATGGATTGTGCTTTTTGGCATCAATTTGTGATTGTTCTAGACTTGTATTGTGATTCTTATAGAGTTGTATTGAAGGTGAAACAATTTCCTTAATTTCACTATCACTTCTACACTATCAGATGTTGGAGCACAACTCCACATAAAAGGAAAATGGTGTTTTTCAGGTAGAACCAAAATGACTTTTGTAGTTGTATTCTAATAGGGATTATTAAATATCAAAATATTGCCAACGGGGTACTACCTCAGCTGGTAGAATTGTGGCGGATGGTATCACAAGTTCAGAGTTTTTGAACCCTACCAAAGGCATTTAATGGTTATAGGATCCAATAAAAACCCAACTCGCATTTCAAAAAAAAGAATCAAAATCTTGTTATACAGATCATATGTTTTTGGAATGAGTTGAAGGAGTGGGCTTTATTAGTGTATACAAAATTCATGACTAAAACTCGGCTTAAGGATCAAAATTCTTTTTTAAGCACCTCCTATAGAGCATTATCCTACCATAAATCTGCGTGTGCTACATGGAGTGGAATCTCTAAGCTATTAACACGAGTTATTTGACATTATTATGTTACAAGTTTCTCATATATGTTCATGATAGGGTAGATTTGAATTTGCATTCTAACATGTTCCTTAATTAGTTTACAAAACTAGATGATATTGTATATTAAGTTATTTTCAACAAAGAGAAAAGGAAATAAATCCTTTCAAAACCACAATCCTAAAATGTGCCTCCCCTTCCTAACATGGAATAGCATCGAGTCATGGCTTAATTAACATAAAATTGCAATACAATTCAAAACTTAACAAAAATAACCGAGGATATTATATTATAACTAGATAAAATATCAATTTCTCCAAAATGATTACCTGACTGGGATTGGACCTATGACCTTATCTTATATCATCAAAGTGCTCGAGTTTTCTTCTTCCTCTTCCTTTTGATGCAAAGGAAACAAACTATTTGAAAATGGGACATAAATTAAATAAAAAATGGACAATTATTGTATAAACTCACATTGAAACATTATGATGTATGCAAGATTGTACGAATATGAGCAAAAAATGATTGTGATGGTAATATAACAAGAGGCAAGTAATGCCCTCGCACTCTCCTTTGCTGCCGCTCACCAAGACTCTTTTGAGGTCTATAAGAAATGAATGAAATACCTACTCTTTACCATGCCTTTTACACCCCTTTAGTAACCCTAGGGGTAATCTAGATCATCGATTTTGTATGGACGGATTTAAACCATCCATTAGAAAAAGAAAAAAAAATTCAAAACAACTTTATATTTTGTGGTGATGATGTCCTCACTATATAGACTATTTTGAGGCGTAAAGGAAATGAATGAAATACCAACTCATTACCATACCTTTTAAACCCCTTTACTAAACCTAGGGTAATCTAGACAATGGTTTTGTATGGATGGATTTAGATCTACAAGATAACCCGTAAACACTGCGCTCAACATGGCGACTTACTCAGGGCTCACAACGGCTGACCAACATACCTTACAGTCTTACCAACGCTATCAATGACTGACCAATAGTAACTAGGACTCACCAACACTTTCCTCATAAGAAAGAGAGACATGGCTCTGATACCAATTTCTACTCAGGATTGCTAACAAAGGTAAGATAGACACAAATAGATACAAACATAAATAGAATGCTAATGCAGAAAAAGAACTAAAATACAAAAGGATACAAAACAGAGATTCTCAAAACTATCTTAGAGATCGATACAGCCTCAAGCCAATTTCTTGGTTTACACTTGGGGATTAACTGTAAGATCAAGCTAGATAGTTTATTGAATTAAAAAGATAGAAATAAAAGATAATTATGATCTATTGAAATACAAAAGATAATATACAAAAGATAGAAGCTTACATGAAAAATGCGTAAGGATTTTCACATTTGAAGCTCGCTTACCCTAAACTTAGAAAACAACTTACTTAAATAGAGAGGTTCCAGACGAAGATAAGCTTCGCTGGAGGATAAGGTTGGTGGACAATTTGCCTTTTGTAAACATAATTGAGATAATGCGAATACTATTTGCATGTGACTGTCGGCAGATACTGTTGAAGATGCTTCGACTGTAGCTGCTTTTGTAGTGGGTGAACAGTGGCTTCACGTGGATGCCTTTGTAAAGGAGATGTTGTCGAGCTGTCGGGACCGAAAGTATCTTGTCTTGTAGTGGTGTTGGCAGATACTGCCTTTGGTGATGAGGACGGTGGGTCCATTAATCAAGTGGAGAGAAGACGTCATAATAGTCATCCTCATTGAGTGAAACTGTTGGTTCATCTTCTTCATCTGATTCCTCGGAACAGATCTTGGACAATGTCTCAAAAAGTTGAGCTTTTGTAGGTTTTCCTCTAAACTGTTGTCTTATATGTCGACGAATAAGCTTAGCATCTGAAAGAGGTTCAATGGGATTCACCTGAGGAGCAGGAGAATGATTTTTGCCTGAGAAGAAGTGGATAACTCCTTCTTTTGTAACTCTGGAGTGGTCAAATTGTGCCCACCATTTAACTTTAAAACGGCGGCAGAACCACAAGGGAGCATTCTTGGATTTATAAGGTTTACTCAATGATGAGCAGGTATAATCCCAGCATAAAATCTAGGATAAATCAAACCAAATGAAGAACCAAAGTGACAAAACCTGCTCTGTAACAGGAATTGGACGTTGGTACTTTTCTTGGAAAATCTTCCATCATTCTTGAACAGCAGGAGGAAGGATATCTTGGATCGGACCAAAATGACTTCACCAGATGTGTTGGAACCAAATAGGAACAAACTTTTGCTTAAACTTCTGACAGAATAAAAAGAACCATGAATGGCCACAATTCTGCGATTGTATGTAGAAGGCTCTTAACCAAGCTAATTTGAAGTCAAGATAATTATATGTTTGGGGACTGAGAACTTCTTATGATAGCGAGGGAGCTGATGCCAGACAGCTTCTGAAAGAACTTTGAGGATCTGACACTTGGAATGTGTGATCCTTTCTTGGTGGTCTTTATCATGATGGTGGGTGATGATCACAAAATCAAAATCTACGAGGATAAACTTATAGAACTCTTGTGATTTTGTACTGTCCGCTTTTTCAAACTGTTGTTGTTGAGGAAACAAATTCTTGGCGATGAGCAGGGGCTCTTTGACTAAAGCATACATGGACGGCTCGATCATAGTGATATAATCAAGGCATGCTTTAGGAATGTATGGATTTGGTGCCGAAGTTTGTGGCTATGTAAAACTGGTCATGGTGGAACCAGTTGCTTCTTCTTGGTTCAACGAAGTGAACTTCTGTGAAAGGGAAAGGGCATAAGAAAGAAGGGCTTGATGCTGTAAGGCAGAAGGCGCCATAAACATATTGGGACTTTGATTTTGATTTGGAAAAAGGAAGAGGGTGAGAGGAAGATGAGTTAGAAGAACTCATCTTTGCAGGAAGTCTCTTGTTAGAAAATCTGCAAGAGAATTATCAGCTCCTTTTATAAACTTAATTTCAAAATCAAAGGCTGAAAGGAGACCTTGCCATCTGGAAAATATCTGTTTGGAAACGAGATTTAAAACATCTTTAGTTAAAATCTCTTTGGCAGATTGACAATCAACTTGTACGTAATAAAAACTTTTGGTTTATTAAATCATCTTGAAATTTCATGATGCACAAGACAATTGACAAAACCTTTTTTTTTTACTGTGGAATAATTGAATTGGACAGAGTTTCAAATACCAGAATGGTATCGGATCAATTGGATAGAAGTAGAATTTGGAAGACGCTGTTTAAGAATACCACCGTACCCTAAATGGACGCATCGATTTCTACAATCTTGAAGGCTTCTAGATTGGTAATCCCTAGACAAGGAAGATGCTTGACTCTGGACTTGACTTGGCGGACAACCTGGGAATGGGCTTCAGTCCATGGGCCGGGGTTTTTCTTAAGCCTGGCAAACAGGGGTTTTAATAAAACTCTAAGGCCTTTGTAAAAATCTGCAACATAGTTAAGAGAACCTAAAAATTGTTGCAACTGGTTTTTATCTTTTAATTCATCTGAAAATTTGTTTGAAAAATCAATTGCCCTGGATATGGGAGTGAGAGTCCCATGAAAAATCTTATGTCCAAGAAATCGGACATTGGTTTGAAAAAGAGTGATTTTTGTTGGAGAAAGAACTAAACCATTTTCTTTGATAATTCTTTCAAATTGATACAAATGTTTCCAGTGGGCTGGAATAGATTATGAGAAAACAAGTATATCATCGATATACACGATTGTAAAGGTTGACAATGGGGAGAAAATATCATTCATGATATTTTGAGACTCACTAGGAGCATTCTTGAGGCCAAAGGGCATAACATTCCATTCAAAATGATCAAATGGAACATTAAATGTTGTTTTGTAATGATCTAAGGGATGAATCTGAATTTGCCAAAATCCAGATTTGAGATCAAACTTTGAGAATACACAGGCCGAGTGTAATCTTTTAAGAAGATCTCTCTTGTTAGGTATAGGATACATGATCCATTGCAAAGCTTGGTTTAAGGGCTTATAATTGATAACTAGGTGAGGACTTCCTCTTTCTAATTCAACTGCTTTGTTAACATAAAAGGATGTACAACTCCAGGGAGATTTGGAATGCCTAATAAGTTTCTTTGAAAGCAAATCTTTGATTTCTTTTTTGCAATGTTCCATGAGCTCAGAATTCATTTGAATTGGTCGAGCTTTGGTAGGAATCATGAAATCTTTGAAAGTGGGTTCATAAGGAAGACGAACAACATGACGTTGGCGATGCCAAAAAGCATTAGGAAGTTCATAACATAATTCCTTTGTCAAATGTTCTTGGTATTTAACTATTTGAGTTTGGAGTTTGGGGTCTTGAACTTGTTGATCAATGCATCTAAATGCAATGTCTGCTTTGAGGGATTGCAAATGTTGTTGTTTTTGGGAAATGAAATTAAGAAAACAAGTATCATTTATGATATTGTTTATTTCTATAATTTCAGGTTTGTAAAGAAAAGGAAACTCAACGTCTGTGCCAAGAATTTGGGTTTTAATCCCCGATGTTGTAACAGAAAACGGATAGATTGCTGCAAAAAATGGCGTTCCATCTTCTGGACCATGTTTTGAACAAGCAAAAATATTGTTTGATACAAACTTTGTCTTAGCAGATATGAGCATTTGTGAATTTGTATTGTATAGCCAAATTAGAATTGGTGGTGGTATACAATTTTTGTTTTGTAAGGTCAAAATATTTGGTAGGTATTAATCCTTCCGCAACACAATTAAGATCAACTCTGGAATCAATAAGAGCTTTACATGGGATAGTAATCTCTTTATTGATAACAAGGTTAACTTTGCAAAACCATCGCTAATGTGTAACTTTGTTGATTTCATTTAGAAAAAAGGAGTAATCTCTACAGGAGTTTCAGAAGAAGATGGTATATCTGGTAAAAACGTATTTTGAAGTTCATTGATACGAGATCAAGGAGAGAATGATTTTGTTTTAAAATCATAATGTCTTTTTTGATATGAATGACTTCTTGCTGAAGATCAGATAAGTTGACCGGGATAGAAGATGTGGATCTTCTAAATTTGTCAATAATCTATTTGTGATCATAAAATGGATTTATGACCTCTAGGGTTGGTTTTGTGGTTAAATTTGTTTTGATATGTTGAAGATATTCTGTTTTGAGTCTAGGATCTTCAATACGATCAACAAAATCTAAAAGAATACTGGATTCTTTTATTTTTTAAAGCATATTGATACTTTGAAGATTATGAAAATGACATGCCTCTGCGCATTCTCCATCACTAACCTTTTCAGATTGATCAGAAGCAGAAAAATAATTCAAATTGAGAATTTGAAGATCTTCGTCTGAATTATCCGATTCAGAATTCATCAAAACTTATAAAAACATGTTTTTGATATCTTCAGGAGCTTGGAGCTCTTGAATCTTTTGGGTCGTTCTGCAATTCTTTGCATAGTGACCAGGATGACCACATTTAAAGAAAACGGGCTTTGAATGAGTATGGATTGGATACTTCTTAAATGGTTTGGTAGGCTTGGGTTTATGCGTACCATGATTTTTGGGCTAACTATAATATTGATTATAGTCTTTGGGTTGAAGTTGTTTAGGTCCATAAGGTTTTTTTGGATTTAAACTGTCTAGCAAGATGAGACCTATATTGTAATTTTGATTGAGAAGGCTTTTGATGAGGGAACTTAAAATTAACATAGCCATATTGTTGACAAAAATCGCCAAGTTCTCTTGGGCCATTGATATTCTGTTTCTTTAACTGGGCTTTAAATATTAAATCATTACAAATACGCAAAGCATATTTATTAATGAAACTAATGATATCTCCAAATGTAAGATGTTCATAAGGAATATCTTTTGGATAGATTTCTTGTAATTTTTCTCTGACATTTTCAACAAAGATTGGTGGAAGACCAGAAATGAACTTTCTCTTCCAAAAAGGGTTATTTGCATATGATTGAAACATAACATTTTTAAGGAAGATATCTTTGTACCACCGGAAGTGGCTCAAAGTCGGGCATTTGTAAATGATCAACAAATCTTTAGATTTATTCTGGAATTCACTAGGATCTCCCATAAAATGTTTTAAAATACAAAAAATCAGAGTATGAACAGAATCAGGGATCTCTGAACCTTGTTATGTTTTATAGGATTGCCTAATAAATCAACTTTTACTGCATTAAAAATTGATTGTTGCTCACCAATTGTTAGGTAGTTATCCCACCGTCCTTTGAGTAGTCCAGAAAAGCCAGCAATGATAAGAGATGCAATTGTCCTATCATTCTTGCCTTCGCTACGATGAGTCGAAGCCATCATAACCATTTCCTGGGTTAACTCAATAATATTTTCTTCAGTTAAACTATCTATGTTCCAAGTATAGAGGTTACCTGTAGAAAACGACCCATAGACCTAAAGAGATTTCTCTTCATATTGCATGTCAGGGAGTGATGGTCTTGGATAAAAGTTTCTAGTTGTTGGAAGTGGGTTTTGATTTTTTCCATAAGATTTAGCAAACTTAATGGGATTGGCTTGGTATTGAATATAGTTGAAATTATCCAGTGCAGCCATTGGATCAAAATCACTGTCCGAATTCATTGCTTGGGTAGACAATGTATTGATTTGAAGATTTTATTTTAAATTGAGAGCAGCCAATTTAAGATCAATTTCTCTGATTAATTGGTTCGGTGTGGTTAACACATTTTGTTCAACAGACGTAAGTGTAAAGTACGTTGCTAGTTTTGATACATTAAAGGCTTGCTTTTGAGCCAATTGGGTATGAGCCAATTGATCTTGATAGACTTGATCTTGGATCAATTTGTCACCAATCTCATGGAGCAAGATATTGGTGTAATTATTCTGTTGAATAATTTTACCAAGACCTTTAAATGTTTTATCAATCTAAGGATTTTGAATGGTGACGCCAAAACATCACAGCCTAGAGTTGAAAATTTAATTTCTTCTAAAGGTGACACGATGGATTCTTTGGCTGAATTTGTTTCAGTTGTATGCCAGAATTTGGAATTAGTCTTGATAACATTTATGCTAGGAAGATAATCAAAAAAATACCAATCTAAAAATGATAATTTTTTTTGCATTTCTTCACAACATACATAAAATAGCTTTCCTAATTCAGTTCTTTGTTCTTCTATTGTTTGGGCATACAATTGATCTCTTCTAAAACCATTGGAAGGTTTTACAAAGTCTTGTTTGATCCATTCTTTATCTAAGATAAACTCTGTTTGTAAAACATTCAATTGAGGATGAGAGGGAGGATGATCTTCCATCTCAGATTGAGTGGGTGACTCAGGATTGTAGATTGATTGTGGGATCTGAGGAAATTGTGGATTATTTCTCAGATTAGCAAGATCTAATAGGGGAAGGACATCAGGAGGTGTTTGAGCCCTTGGGATTTGAGAAGGTGATGTTTTGAAAGAAGATGTTGATCTTCAACCTGAGTCAGACAATTTTAAACTTGTCTTTCTTGACTCAGAGAATTGTAACTCAACCCTTTCGTCTTCAAGAGTCGGAATTTGACTCAATCGACTAGGAACATGTCTTCTAGGTTCATTAGGAACCTGCCAAGTGACTGGAAGGGTGATTTGGTTCCAGTGGATTGTCTTTGGGACAATAACACTTGTTTTTCTTTATTTTCCTGAAAAAGAATGGTATATCCTTTTGCAGACTCCATCAGTGCCTTGGGACTCAACTGAGTCTTCATGGCTTTGTAGGTTATCTTGTAAATCAAAGCCAATGGTTTTGATCCAGGAAGCATGTCATGTTCAGATGTCTGGATATTGAGGGTCAGTGTCTCAAGGATATGTGGATCCGTAAGAGATACTGAGAAATTGGGGTAACAATCAAAATATATTGGACCATAGCCAGAGTTGACTCTGCAATTCCTAAGAGCAAGTCATCGAACCTATTGTGCCGACAATCGCGAAGAGCGATTAAAGCACAAGTGTCTAACCCGGTTCTTGTAAGGGGTTTTATTCCAATTTGAATTAATCCAATATGGATATATTTGTATTCATGACTTTGAAGGAATTCCAAAGTTGCATTTGAAAAAAGTTGTTTTGATTCCATAGATCCATCGAAAGATATAGGTTGTTCTACCATATCGATCAGATCTTTTGTTTTTTGAAAAAACAAGGATTTGGAAACATTGTAGATATTTTTGTAAGGAATTTATGGTATCGACCATTTTTGTAAATTCTTTTCTACTTCTGAAATTTGACATTCGATGTGGTTTACACCCTCTGGAATTTGTCTTGACCTAGAGCTAGAAGCTCGGGTAAATTTTGAAAGCAAACACATTTTTCAAAATCTTTGAGGTTTGAGGATTGGGAACACTTTACTCGGACCACCTACAGCTGGAACACCAGTATGGGACCACCTAACCCGTAAACGCTGCTCTCAACATGGGGACTTACTCAGGGCTCACAACGGCTGACCAACATACCTTACATGCTTACCAATGCTATCAACAACTGACCAATAGTAACAAGGACTTGCCAACAATTTCTACCCAGAATTGCTAACAAAGGTAAGATAGACATAGATAGATACAAACAGAGATAGAATGCTAATGCAGAAAAATAACTGAAATACAAATTTTGCACTTTACACTTTGAATGAATAAACATGTAAAAAAGTACTTTACACTTTTGCACTTTTAAATTTGTTTAAACATGTAATTTGAAGATGGTCATTTATCTAGTAAGAAAGGGGTATAGATGCGCTCCATCATTGATTACCCTTTAGACGTGGAAAGTAGCTGCTTAGGTGGACCTGAGCAAAAGAAGGTATTCATGTGACATAGAGACGACATGGGTGCTAGTTGGCAACAATATTATAGCCTTCGGGCATGGTTCGTTAGCCTTCAGGCTTTTTGTCATTACCTTTCGGGAACAACATTGAAGCCTTTGGGAACAATTAAAAAAAAAGTGAACGCCTTCTTATAGGCTTCTCCTGCTAGTAAACTTTCTTTTGCAAGTGAATGACTCTAGTACTATCTCTCAATTGTAATTTTACTAAACCTCCTCACAAAGCTCCTCAAAGTGTTAGCAATACCTGATTATAAGAAAAGTGGATGAAGAGAAAAATTAATGACTTTTTATGGCCATATCCCACCTACAAAAAAAATGCACCCTCAGTAAGCTAATTGAAAAGTGGATGAAAAAACTAGAGATGTAGAAATTGATGTCTGAATGTCAACCACAAGAGCCAATGTTGTCCAATTGGAAAAAGAGTTGGGCGCCTTTTGAATAGGTGTATGTAGCTAGGCGTCTTCTAAATGATGCTCATCTTTTGTCACGCCCCGATTTTTTAAGAAAACGAAAATCCCAAAATCCACGTAGGATTATCCGTTTCCCCAAAACTCGGGACGTGAAATTCAATAACAATAGAAACATTTAACAGCAACAACAACTTAAACATGATTTAATTACTGAAACAAAATAAAAATCTAACTCGAAAAAACTGACGTTGCTAGCCCTACTAGCGGAACTCCAATAACGCAGCTCAAAAGTCTCTAAACCTGAAAGGCTAATCGGCTACATTCCCCAAGAATATACGCAAGAAGCAAAAGCTCACTTGGGTCAGCAATAAAGCTGGTGTGAGCAATCTTCAGTCCAAAATCAGTAAATTCAGACGTGATAGCATCACGCTAAACACAAACAATAAACAAACACACCAACAGGTAGTTCCTCAATGAGGCAAAGGTGTGGTTCAAGAAAACACAGTTCCAAGAATTTAGTTCCTCAACGAGGCAATCATATCATCATCCTAATAAATAAATATGCATGTACTTGTACTTACGCTGTAGAAGTTGACTATGACAAGTCTGATCTGCAAAAATATTAGTGGACTTACCATCCTGCATAAAAAGGGTTAGAAACAATATAAACGTAATATATTCATTTTTTTATTTGAATTTGTTTCACCTTTTAACAGATTGATCACTGAGACGATACTACATTCGCACCACCTCCGTGTCAACATACATGCACGTATGCCTCTCTCATATAAAGGAGGACTTCTCCGTCATCCATGCCCAAATGGGAACACATCACATACAAACATGCATCACTGGATACTCCTAACTATATGAGTAACAAAAGCCACTCTTGGGCTATCAATGCGCATAAACTCACGTCACATTTTTTACGGATAAATATCAAGCCTATCTTAGGCATAAAAATTCACCTCATTTTCGCAAGACTAACTCGAAGGTTATTTTAGTTTCTCTAGTAGGAAATTGGCGCCCCAACTCCGTAAGACGACCCGCAGGTTATTTAGTTTCTCTAGTAAGAGAGCGGAAATAATAAACAAAAGAGGTGTGATAGTTCTAAGTGATACAAGTCCAAGTGATTAAATTTTCAGGAATCAAAATTTACAAATATCATTTATTTTTGATATTTCAGAATTTCTCCACAATGACATTTTGTCATTCATAAATCGATTCACAATCGTATCCACCCACATTTTTGGGGAAACATAGCATTTGGCTCATTGCCATATCATAAACAATCTCATCAGAATATCCTCCCATTGTTTTGGGGATATGTAACCATTTCAGATGCATACATTTAGTGTTGGCAAAAACATTAGCCACACACTCACCATTCGATAACAACATAACTAAATATTAATCGATAGATTAGTATGACTTAACACAACAATAGATTAGGATGTACAATGGTAATTTTAAACAAGACAATGGTATGCAATGAAATGTACATACAAAAGATGACGGAATTTACACGAACACATGCATAAGAGTTCAACCGAAATGACCATAAAGTCAAACACAGATTCACAGCTAATCACAACCCCCATGTAGTCCCCACAGGCTGAATTCAACAAAGCAACATCATTCAAATCTCCGAAAAGACAATTTCAACACATAAACATGAAAGTGCATGACAGTCATGGGTGGACACTAACTTACATCCAAGCAAACATCCTACAAAAACTCGCATTCAATCTTCTAACAAGTTTTGGAATGGAAACTACAAAATTTCAGTTTTCATCAGGAAATACTACCACCTAGTTTACTCCTCCAAGTTCAGTCACCCCTAACCCATTTCGATAATTACGGAATTAGGGCCCAAAAGATAACCATCCATTGTTCAACAGTCAAAGCTTCCTCAAATTACATCACCCATTCAAAATACAGACATCGCTCATCTACTAAAGCAAATTCTCACCATTGCCATCGTGCATGTGGGTGACAGATACGAGCACCCACAATCAACTTAACATATAGTTTTTCCCCAAATTCAAATCAACAATTTATTTTTATTTTTACAAATGAAATCTGTTTTACAAATATCCACTGCTCACATGCACATTTGACCATCCAACTCAATTGGAAATAAAAAACAGATGTAGAACTTCAACGCCTAAATTGCAATACTGAAGTGAGTAAATTAAATACCTTTACTCAAAAGTGCTAACACAACAGAAACCCAATCACCAAACCTGTCAAACCAAACATGCTGAAACGCAGAGCAGAAACCCTAATTCTGTGCAAACAAAGCATGAAAACACTAAAAGGGAAGATTTTGAACAACACCCAAAGCCCAAATCGAAACCCCATTAAAGTAAACCGAAATCAGACCAAAATTATGTAACCCCACGGATCAAATCAACATAGATAACAGTAAATTAACCTTAGAAGAAGCGCAAAAACAACACAAATGTAGCAAAAACAGACATTTTTCATAGGATGTGAAGACTTCGAGTAGAGCAGAAAACTTACATCCAAGTCATATTACGCAAATACCACATTAATCAATTGTGGTAGTTTGAAATCAACAAAAATCTCCATCAAGAAATCAAACCCAAACAAGTGGAAATCACCAACAGAAATTGAGATTTGGAAACAAGAAAACTCACAAACCTCAGATCTAATTATTCAACTCAATACAAAAATCTGAAGAGGAAAAAGAAGAAAACTCACCGATTGCATCTCCATCGGACCACCACACAGCCCCAAATCTTAACGACCCTAGACACATCAGCAGAGGCGATCCATTCGCCATTGGGGGAGAAGCACGCAATAGTGATCTGGTAAGCGTGCTAGCCATAGATGGAGACGTCGATAGGTCTGTCGAGGTAGCGGATGATGACGGATCTGCCATTACATTAGAGGATTGCGTTCGATTTTGGGTCCCCTAATATGAGGATCCCTTGGCCTCTCTCTCACGCTGCCAGATGAAAAGAAAAACATGAAGAAGGAGAAAAGGATAAAAGAAGGAAAAAGGTAAAATGTTTTCTTCCTCTTTATAGGGTGGGTGGTTATCCGCCCCCACTGAAATTCCAAAGGCACCCACTCTCTAAACATACTAAATAAAACCCTAAATTTTAAAACTTAAATTCAATTAACTGTAACTCTATTTTATTTAATTCAAAATAAAATAAATTAGTTTTATGAAATTTATGGGTGTTACATTATACACACGTTAAATGGAATCTCATCCCGAGATTCGGAAGGTAAGAGTAAGATTTGATCAAACTAAAAAACAAATAATTTTGTGCAACTGATATCACTATGATTATAGATTTACAATTAAACTATATCTCTAAAAAAAATGTAGTATTATTTATTTTCTTTAATCACTGCTAAAAATACATAAAATTTGGTCATGTAGTTTCGAAAAATACACCGTTATATACCCTTAATAAAAACTTATAATTATTTAATCTTATTTACATTTCAAAAGTATCATACCACAAGCAGCATGTAAAATAATATTTTTCTAATGACAAACTATCAAATGTTAGACATTGGATTATACGTAAAGTAATAAGATGTATTGCGATTCTAATAATGAAAGTTGCATACAAATCCCATAAAAAAAAAGAAAAAAAAAGAGACAATTTGTCTTAACTAGAACGATTAACTTATCTTTTAAGCATACAAGTACATGAAAAACAAAATAAGGAATAACCAACCCTTTTAAGATAACACTGTAGTGGCTTCCTCTAAAACCCTACTAAGAAATTAACCTATACTACAATTGAGAGAAAAATATTTGATTGATAATTGGGAAGAATACTTACAATATTTGTATCAGATCTCCATTGTCTTCCCTTCTACAAACACTTCTTTTCTCTACAAGTATGTTTCTCATAATTGTGGAAAAAAAGTATGGCTCCAATTTTGTTGGTGTCTCTCAATATTCTACCAAAATGCTATTAGAGTCCTAAAGAAAAAAACATAAAATCCTAGAAAATAGTAACCAAAAATGTGCTACAACTTGATGTCTCCTTGTATTTTGTGACTGCCAATTAATGAGAAAGAGTTGCGTCAATTATTGTCAATTCAAATTTCCACCAGATCATGTGATGATCACGTAGAGCAATCTGCATAAGATAGAGATTAATTTTTGACACCGGTGTGGTGCCTGCCACAAAGACTCCGATGCCAAAGTTAGAACAATGTCTTTAGAAAATTATTTATTTCTTTATATTAGAAGAGAGAATTATGAATCAAGAAAAAAGTTACTTCCAGATGGCTTTGTGTTTGGCTATTTATAAGGCTGCTGACAGATGAGTGAGACACGTGGCATATGAGTGAGATATGTGGCAGATGAGTAAGACACAGATAACACGTGGCATATGAGTGAGATACATGGCAGATGAGTGAGACATTTAACAGATGAGTGAGTCATCTGCTTGCAAGCGGTTGTAATTTCTCTTAGGTAGTTGTAACTTCTCTTAGGTAGTTGTAACTTCTCTTAAGTAGTTGTAACTTTCGTAGATGGTTGTAACCTTCTGTTGGTGGTTGTAACTTCCTGTTTGGAGACATCTCTCCTATAGGCTTGTGTGCTCAGCTGAGCATGGTGATTTGTGTCAAATACTACTCATCTGCTAAGAAAATAGTGCTATGCTGAGTTTGTATTGGGCTCAGACTTGGGCTTTCTATACTTGTAATTTTCGTGGGTAATTTTAAAGCTTCTCGACACGACCCGAATCTTCGGGCTTCCTTATCCTGTTGGATTAAGAATTATTCACAAATGCCCCTGATATCTTTTGCTTTTGAGCTAATCATTTTCCTTTCCTTTTTACTTAAAAGCATAGGAGATGTATTTTCACTGAGGAGCCCTGCCAAAAATAGATACAAGTAGAGGATTTACATGTAGAGGCTTCTGTTGTTGTTGAAATGATATACTATTGTTGAAATGTAGTCTGCTGAAGACAAAATGATTTGCATGTAGAGGCTTCTGCTGCAGATAAGGTGATCTACAGGATGAGTCATACATAATAATTTCATAGGCTCTTGGACTTTGTCTAAGTAGATGATCATCATTAGGTGAATCAAACAAGTCCTGCTCTGACATCTTTGTGATTTTTATGACCCATCCACATATAAATTCCACATATCTTTGGGCTAACCTGCCCCTATTTCAACATGAGTTTAGGAGTCATCATTTATTGAAGGCCGAGACATTGATCTGGCTAGCTGACTTTGTTTTTTCCGGTTGAGGAGGGAGCGAATTTTGCTAAGGTTTGAGCATTTATAGTTGTCATCGGTCGATAGATTTTGTTGAAGGACACGACACTGATATATTGGCTAACTTTGTTACCCCTGTTGAGGAGGGAATGCATTCTACTATGAAATTTGATAAGGCTTGAGCCTTTATGGTTGTCCTTGGCCGGTAGATCAAGTCGTATTGGCTCAATTCTATAGCTAATTTCATAAGTTTTTAACAAGCATTTGAAAAGAAGTTGTGCCCCCACTCTCCGCTTATGAGAATTGAGCTAATTGCTACATTTGAAACAGTCAAGTACATGCACAGGTCCTCTCCTGAATTTGCCTATTGATCTATTCAAGAATCGATTCAAAGTTGCTGCTCTACTAGTGAGACTTTAAATTTCTTTTGGAGTTGATGGTGACTTCATGTCTAGTAGTGATCTTCTTTGCTTTTATGATCCCCAACTTTATGTATGTTGGTTGGTCTACTAACTTAGAAATATTTTCATTAAGGGCGCAAAAGCTTGATTGACCACCTTTATGAGTTTTCAATATGCTAAGTGGGAACTTAAGCATAACTTGAGGGTTTAGAAATTAATCATAGATTAAAATCTGTTTATCTTGAAAATTGCATGTAAACATTGTGTGATCTGCTGGCCACTTGACAAAACTTAAATGGATTTAAGTAGTCATGAGTAAGATGCTTCTATGCTCAATGATTGATTAAATGAATTACCCACTCACAAAGAGTGTCATCCTCTACTAAGGTGTGATCCTCTACTGAGGCATTTTGTTTGTGTGGTTTGCTGACCACTTGATTAAACTTAAATATATGAGTAGTCATGATATGATGCTTCTATGCATTGCATTACCCATGATATGATGCTTCTATGCATTGCATTACCCACTCATGAAGAGTGTCATCATCTACTGAGGTATTTTGCTTGTGTGGTCTGCTAACCACTTTGACTAAACTTAATGGATTTAAGTAGTCCTGATAAGATGTTTTCATGCATTGAATTACCCACTCATGGAAAATGTCATCCCTCTACTGAGGGATTTTGCTTGTGTGGTTTGCTGACCACTTGACTAAACTTAACGGATTTAAGTAGTCTTGAGTAAGATGCTTTTATGCATTGAATTACCCTCACGGAGAATGCCATCCTTTACCGAGGTGTACATAAATGTTTGTATTTCAGAATGTCTTCCGCTGAAGGACATGTAGAACAAATTCTCCTATTTCACTATTTCAACTGAAGAAAGTGTGTTCTCTATTGAGAAGCAAAATAACATATCCTCTACTGAGGTATATGTAATATTTGTTTGAATATTTTTTTTGCCAGATCTCCTTTAATTGGTGGTAGTCTCTTTAGCCAAGGTTGGTTATTCTCATGGAGAATTTGATTGCCGGAACGGAGAACTCTGTGGATGTTTTACCGGATGAAGAGTCTCTTGTTGAAGAAATAACATACAATAAAGAGATAAAATATAATCATGTTTTTCTTTTATATGCATTGCATCTTTTTTTTCTAAAAAGCAAAAAAAAGAAAAAAGCTATGACGCCTTAGCTTCAATCCACTTTGTGAGATGGTCGGTTGCCACAATCATCATATTCTCCTGTGCTGAAAGTTTTGATTGATCGGAATGGTGAACTCTGTGTATGTTCTACTGGCTGAGGAGCTGCTTGTTGGGAATGTGTTCTACGCTTGTCACCCTTGTTCTTTTTATCCTCCTTTTGATCTGCACTTGTTTGTGCAGGTTGACCATCTTTATCAGGTATATCTGGTGCCTTAGCACTATTTTTTCGTCATCCCACAATGCATAGAGTTCTACCATGGCGAAGATTTCGGCAGGAGTTTTGTTTGGTTTCATGGTCAATTTGCCATACAATAGGTGATCTGCGGGCATACTCTTCTGAAAGCTAAGGATGCAATTGGTCATCACACTCATTTATGTTCACCCTTTCTGCCTTGAATCTTTTGATGAAGTCTCAAAGAGATTCATTTGAATTTCTCTTTATGTTGGAGAGGTGGTCAGCATGCTTTTTGATGGTTCGATAGGATGAATATTCCTTTGTGAAAACCAAAGGAGAGCTCCCCAAAGTTGTTGATCGACCAAGGGGTCAAAGTGTGGAACTAATCTTGGGCTACTCCTTGTAAGTCATAGCAAATATTTTGCACATAAGTGGGTCATCATTTTTGTGCAGAGTCATGACACTTCAAAAATGCTTCAAGTGTCTATCAAGATCAGAATCTTCTTTGAAAGGAGTAAAGGTTGGTATGGTAAACTTACCAATGGAGGATCCCCTTTAGTGTTATTTGTAAAAGGTGAAGTATTTACCAATACCACCTCTCTGCGCAGAGCATCATCTGGATTTTCCATGACACCTGAGTTCCTTAACCGCTCATTGATAATTTGTGCTACATCATCAACTCTCAAGGCCTAGGTGCATCTTGTTGATCGGCTGCATGGTAAAGCAATCTACGACGCTTAGCGACATGTCAGTTTCAGGACAAGTTAATACATGGTCCAGATCTAATCCACTGCGTTGTTCACATCCATTGGGATTTTGTTTTTGCGCGACCACTCATATCTGGCGTCAAAAGATTATTGTTTGAGGCCCGAGCCCAGAAGGCATATCTGCTTGTGGCCCTAATCTTGAATGAATGCTTCCAGATGGATTATTTTTCCTTAGGGATGACTACTTTTGCTCCCATGCACATGGTCTACTGGTTGACGATGTGTCTTTTGCCTTGACTGTATACTCACTACTCGCTTTACCACCCGAGTTTGGACCTCCAGTATTTTAGTCAAATTGGCGATCTGACATGCGAGATTTCTTGTTGTTTATTTCCATTAGGCTAAGTTGTTGGCAGAAAATTGCAATTGATGATCAGCTGGCGGTGGTAACCTACTACCCAGTGGTTGTCCGGCCGGATGCGGCTAAACATTGGTGATGATGGAGGTTTGGTCGGGCAAATGACTGTTCAACGTTATTATTGCTAGTTTGGTTTCGAGTTCCCACCATTGTGTTGAAAAAAACTCTGAAAGTGTCTTTGAAGTTTAAATTGAATGAACACAATATATTTTATGAATGGAAGAGACATACATTGAGTTTGATTCAAGCTCTCATTTAAACACCAATTTGTGAATGCAAATTTTCACTGGATCGTGGTGATGATCACGCGGAGCAATCTGATAGATAGAAATTAATTCTTAACACCGGTGTGATGCCTGCTACGCGGACTCAGATGCCAAGTAGAACAATGCTTTAGGAAAATATTTATTTCTCTATATTTGAAGAGAGAATTGTGAATCAAGAAAAATGTTACCTCTAGATGGCTTTGTGTTGGCTATTATAGAGGCAGAATGAGTAAACTGTGCAGATGAGTTGATAATGTGGGCAGTCATGATGATGGACACATGTCAGAATGACGTGCCGATAAGTGGGCCAGGGATGAGTGAAGACCACGTGGCGATGAGGGGTCCATCTGCTTGCAGACGGTTGTAACTTCTCTTAGGCAGTTGTAACTTTTCTTAAGTAGTTGTAACTTCTCTTAAGTAGTTGTAACTTCCGTAGATGGTTGTAACTTCCTGTTTGAAGACACCTCTCATGCAAGTTTGTGTGTTCAGTTGAGCATGGTGGTTTTTGCCGAATACTACTCCTTTGCTGAGAAAAGAGTGTTCTGCGGAGATGTATTGGGCTCAGACCTGAGCTTTCTATACTTGTAACTTTCGTGGGTAATTTTTTAGCTTATCGGGGATGGCCCAAATCTTTAGGCTTCGTTATCCTGTTGGGCTAAGAATTATTTTTGGCTCCCACAATTATGGGAATGTATGTGGCTATATATTGGGTAATGTAAATGGACTAGTAGATGGGGTTATGTGTTGGAAACTTTTAGTTTGGAATTGGTAAGAACATTGGTGGTAGTGAAACTCTATTAGAAGTTGTTTAGGGTGGGAATATGTGGTGGTGTTTAAGAAATTTGGTAGTAAATAAGTATGATTAAAGATGGACAATGAATTGGACCAATTTTATTATGGGTTGTCTCATCTACTTCACTTTAATTGGCATACGCCCCCACCCCCCCATATGATGACATTTTGCAACATTTTTGTTTTCCAATGCCATATAATCTGCATGATAGAAATAAGTCACAATTAGGCTCAAACAAATTGACAAACTTATATAAATTTAGGGATATTAATTCTACATATTTCATGCATATCATTTATCTCATCCTTGTCCCATTTCATGAGTTTTCCGATCTATAATTAGCTTATTATGAGTGAAAAAAGGTGACACAAACTTATCAAGCATCACAGGCTAACGCCACTTTTTCGCTCTCGAGTAGAGGATGAGTAGCAGTCTAATGGAAATGAAATAGGGAAGTCCATGAGGCAGCAACGGGGTTAAGCGATCTGTCGAAGCTGTGGGTTCGAATCGCACATACGAAGATTACTTAGGAGGAGTCAGTGGAAGGGCCCCCTGTCCTCTAATTTCCATATACACTTGAAAGATGGCCCAAAAAACCGAGGGAATGGTTGCCGCGTGGAGGTAGAAGGCCCGCGGGGCGTGGGAATCATAATGCCAACCCAAAATGTGAAAGTGCGACTACTCCGAGATCGAGCTACTGGAAGCTAAGAATAGAAAGAAGCTAGGTCTACAGCGAAGGGAAATCTTAAACATTTGGATCAGTCCACACTTTTAGAGAGGATTGAAAACCGAAGTTTTAGATGCAAAAATTCCTTAATATGATGGTTAGGAAATTAGTTCTATAAACACCATAAATATTCATCAATTCCTTTTAGGCTCTAAAAGATACGTTCATAAGATTCTATTTCCACATACGTTGAAGGCCCCGCAATTATCTCACAGTTGTTGATTGTGAAATAGGTTGAGGGTACACTTCAAAGTCGAGGCTATGTAGGTAACCGATCTGGATGAGAAATTAGGTCGCGCGCCCTTCGATTCTTGGTCCTTCCAAGTACCTTGCTCCATACCAACTAAAAGAAAGGATCCATATAAAAATCATTGAGGGTGCATGCTCACTGGCTTAGGATGCAATAAAGTTAAATGTCGCGGTGACTGAAATGAAACATGCAAGCCCTGCATATTAGAAATAAAATTTTAAACCGTTGCAGTAATATTCGAAAACTTGAAGAAGCATTATCAATCAAATATATATTTTTCAATGAAAATGTCACACTTGTCCCCCTAGGCAAGTAAGTTGATGGCTCTCGCCTCAATTTAGGCATTTGGACATGTTAATAACAACCCACTTTAGTAAAGGCAATCTGACCTAACTAATTGGTAAGTCGATGGCTCTCCACCTCAACAAGTGCACTTTTGCATGTGTTATTGAGTTATGGGCTCCAAGATACAACTTTGTTTTAAAGGTGCATGTTTTGATCTAAGTTATAGTAGCTCCCGACGATAACTGTGTGAATTCGGGTTATAGGCATTCCAGCCAATAACAAAGTCGCTCA
>QNQO01007351.1:0-189804 GCA_003290165.1 Berberis thunbergii | reverse complement strand
CTTCAGGGACTGAAACTACTCCAGCATCGCCCTTCACTATTTTCATCGCATCAGGGCCCTCGTCCAACGCCCCCCTTGCTCACAACAATCAAATCTCTCTCACGAGCCGACCCGGAAGAAGTTGACAGTGAAGAGAAAAGTGAGTTATTCTCGGACTCGTCGTCACCTCAATATGGGATCGAGATTGAGATAGAGGACAATACGGGTGATTCGGAGGAGACTTATCGCCATAGGGGCGACAGTCAGACGAATTTGTGCCAAGCTGGGAA
Organism: Berberis thunbergii; assembly: GCA_003290165.1. Lineage (NCBI taxonomy): Eukaryota > Viridiplantae > Streptophyta > Magnoliopsida > Ranunculales > Berberidaceae > Berberis > Berberis thunbergii. Next base: position 189,535 of record QNQO01007351.1, on the reverse strand, counting down.
GACTCGCAATCCAAAAAGGGTCGTACTCAAAATCCTTCAATGAAAAATGACGAGTCGGACCCGCATATGTCGAAGCTGCCACACCCACCTGCATCAATAGGTTGTTAATAACCTTCGCCTAATCGGCGCTCAGCTTCGTTGCATCTTCAACTCCCATCATTAGCAGATACTCGTTCTCCAAATCAGAAAGAAAAATATGGGCCTTGCCTGAGCGTCCTACCCCTTAGACACAACAATTGTCGTCCCAGCGGATGAGGTGAAAACTTGCCCCAAACTTCGCGTCTTCTAAAAGGACCGAACGCTCACGAATGGACTTAGTTGCAGCACGAGGCTTCTTTAAGCACACATAAGATGAAAGCGCTTCATTCAACTCCGCCCTCCTTGACGAGCTCAGGATCTTAATATTTGGGAGCTTCCTCTTATTCGAGGGCTCGCCTTCAGACATCAGCTTCAGAACTCTAAAAGAGTGGGAGCCTTAAGCTAATGAGCCCACTGTTCACTGCGTTTGATATAAGATTGCCAAAATATTCCAGTGATGTCAACACACACATCATGTTCGTTTATTCGGGGAGAAGTGAGCAGTTGGATCACCCTCGGAGATACTCGGATACCAGCTTTCTTTGCCTTAATCAGAATGATGATCATTGTCCTATACCCGTTCGACACCAATTGAGCAAGAGTGATGTCGAAGTAAGCCAGGAAGCTCCAAATTTCCTTGATAATAGGAGAACGGATGCCCAATTGGATCATACCTCGATGCAGACAGATAAATCCTTCTGGAGGAGACAATGTTAAATCATCATGAATCTCATATGTTTCACGAAGGCCTTCCAAAATCGACTCAGAGATTGACCTTTCCTCAAAGAACATACAACCTTTAGCAAATAGTTCAACAAAAATTTGATTATGGCTCGCCATTAAAGAACGTACAAACTTTCGATCAAGGAAGCTGAGCAAACTCAAAGCACGGAAAACGAAATGACAAGCATAGTCTCTAAGATCGAAGAGTAAAGAAAATAAACTCTGCATATAATGGGATCTATATAGTAACAAATTTCTCGCCTTTTTCGAACAGACGTACGCCCATTTAATGGAGCGTGCCCCTCGAGGAGACGATTCAGACTCAAACCAATCATGACCGCTCAGGCCCTCTACGACATGACTTGATGGGCCATCAAACTGACCCACCAACTCGGCGAGAGTAGCTGATGATACACCAAACCATCTTTAGTCTGCACCAAACGTGTGTCATGATAATCTCGTCAGCAGATCAAAGTGGGCCTGATTGCCCATCAAATCTAGCAAGGCCTAAACAACACTCAACCCATATTGTCAGAATCCATAATGTTGGATCCAAATTGCAACGCCCTATTAAGCCTACATGTCACATGGTTAATCCCAATAGCCATAAGGCCTAATCGGGCAAGTATTTGAGAGATCATCTAAAACGGACATGCCAACAATACGTTGATTCCAACTATGAACAAGTTCAAGAGTATAAGTCGTGCATGAAAACTTTCTTGCATAGACAACGCTCTAAAGGGAAATCTTTCCCACAGATCTAAGAGCACAAGTCGTGTAGGAAAACTCTTTTACATGGACGATTCCCAACTAGGAAATGATTTCCAATAAGATCTTTTTCCTAAACTACTCCACCAAAGGCCTAGCCAAACAAGAAATCTCACATTATAAATAAGAAAGAGTTGATGAAGAAAGGTACGCTACAAAACCTAATTCACAGCTTACGCATTTCTCAAGCATTGTCTAGCTTTAGCATTGGAATGCCATCGGCCACCACAACATTGGTCCTTCGCTCACATGCATTCCATGTGCAAGTCCAGGTAAAGGAAAACAGGATTCGACTACATCACAAATAATAATAATAATAATAATAATAATAATAATAATAATAATAATAATAATAATAATAATAATGTATACTATAGCCCCTAAGTAAGTTATTACATAAATAGTTGTATTCTACCACCTAGTATTTCAACTCAATAAACTAGCTAAACAACACAAGTCATAAAACTTAACACAAACCAAATCATACTCACCATCAGTGTTCTAAAATCGCTAGGCGCTAGGTGGGTGGCGAGCAGAGGGCTGCGAGAAGCCTAGGCGGTTATTTATTATAATTTATCAAATTTAAGCCTAATAGCATATATATTAATTCCACTTCAATGCCAAGATACATATGAAAATGTATTAAAAAAATAACTCTTAATTTTGTATTATTTTGAACTGGAAATAATAAAAAAATTAAAAGAAATTTCAAAAACCCGCCTATAGGTGGTCGCCGCGCTGCCTAGGCCGATTTTTTGAACACTGCTCATCATAAAAAGTCATCAAATAACTAACTTAAAGTAAGACATAACAAGGCCATAGGCGATAATATCAATAACTCATAAAAGACAAATATCCCCACCGTATGCCAAAACTAACTTCATCATTTTATCTCCATTATTCCCCTAAATGGCTAAATTTCCATTAACTAATGCTTAATTGGTTATTAAATAATTTAACCTTAGTTATTTGAATATTTGTTTAAATTTTATTTATTTATTTATCCCCCCCCCCCCCCCCCAAAAAAAAAAAAAAAAAAAAAAAAAACCTAATGTCTCGCCTGAGGCAAAGCGTTGCAGCACTCTCAAGTGCTAATTAAGATAGTGGTTTGGGTGGCACCCATGTTAACATAGCTTTCGGTAGCATTGTTTAAAATGGTGGAGCTATTAATTGAGGGGTTTTCCTTACAAAAGTTGATGTGTATTACTGTAGTGTATAAGCCTTAATTTTATTGTTTTTCAAAATAATATTAAGCAAACTCAGATAAATAAGGAACAAAAATCGATGTAAAAGAAACCAATTAATTGAATAACAACAAGTGCCTAGAGATTTTATTTTTGTTATTTTTGGTGCAAATTGATGTAAGGTGTAAACTGCAAGCCTTTTTAGACTACTTTTTAACAAAGGAAATAAACTCAAAAATTACTGAGGACTAGAACAACGAAAGAAATATTTTCTGAAAACTAATATGAAACTACATATTTAATTAAAAGACAATAAATTTTGTACCAAAAGAAAATGCTATACAGAATCATAGACTTCCATTTTCGTTATACATTTTGATGATACACCAAATCGTCCTCTGACTAATACCGTATACGTGTCACGATAATCTCGTCAATAAAACAAAGCAAGTCAGATTGCAGGCTCAATCCAGCGAGGCCCAGGGAATAGAATGCCCACTATTGGCATATTTCAGAGCGTTGGACCCAAATCGCAATGTGCCATTAAGCCCACACGTCACGCAAACAAACCCGATACTCGTAAGCCCTAATAAGGCAAAAGAAAGCCCTAATAAGGCAAGTGTCTGACGGATCGACCTAAGACAGGCAGACCAAAAGTACATATGTTCCAATTAGGAAGCAAATACTAGAGTATGAGTCGGGCAACGAAACTTCCTTGCATGGACAACACTTAGAAAGGGACATCTTTCCCGCAAATCTAGGAGCACGAGTCGTGTAGGGAAACTATCCCACATGGACAGCTCCCAAACAGGAAAATATCCCAAGTAAGATCTTTTTCCCTAAACTATGCCACCAGAACCTAGCCAAATAAGGACTCATACACTATAAAAAGGAGATAAGTTCGATGAACTTAAGGTGCGCTATAGAAACCTGATTTACACCTTTAAGTCTCTCCTAAGCCTTATCTAACTTTAGCATCGGAGTGCCATAGGCTGCCACACGGTGGTCCTTGGGTCACGCGTGCTATCTGTGCAAGTCTAGGTTAACAGCGATGAAGGAAAGCAGGAAACGACTACATCAGTTTGACGTCGTCCATGGGGTAGACAAAGTTTTTAAGAAAAAACAGTAACACCATCCTTCACAAAGAACCAAAAGATGGTGACAACAAGGTCTCGCAACAATGAAGACGCTGCGAAACCTTCGAACAATAGAGCTAGCAGAACGCTGCCCGTTTTGGCTCCATCACAGCCACGGGAGGAACCTTCTCAGACCCCTGCGCCGATGGCAGCTACGACAGACCCAATGGTGGACCTACTGTCAACTAGGGATGGCAGTGGGGCGGGTTTTCACGGATATCCGCCCCACCCAATCCGTTTGGGGCGGTTTTGGTTATGGCTGAATGGGTTTTCGGGTATCCAAAAAAATATTCGTTCACTATTCGGGGCGGATACGGATTTAGCCATATCCGCCCCGCGGATATCCGTTTAAGTGTTGATATTACAAAAATACCCTCAACCCTTTATACGCTGAAAAAAAAACCCCCTCAACCCTTTATACGCTGAAAAAAAGAACCCCCTCAACCCTTATCTCACCTCTCTCTCTCTCTCAGTCACTTTCAGTTCTAACAGAAGGCACAAAACAGTCACAGACCTCCCTTCTAACAGTCACAGACCCTTCTTCTTCTCCCTCAAAACAACGCTCGTCGACCTCCTTCGCGCGACTTCGAGCAACATCCTCCCTTCGAGCGATTTCGAGCAACCTCCCTTCGAGCAACTTCTTCTCTCTCACAGCGAAGGCCGCGAGCGACCTACCTTCGAGCGACCTCCATCTTCTCTCTCACAGCGAAGGCCGCGAGCGACCTACCTTCTTTTCTCTCACAGCGAAGGCCGAACTCCGATTCTCCGAACTCTCAGATCTGATTAGCAAGTCTAAATCGAAGCTCCCACCTCATCCCCTTCCTCTCCCCCTGATCTCAGATCTGATCGATTCTGATCTCAGATCTGATCTGATCGATTCTGATTTCAGATCTGATCTGATCGGATCGATTCTGACCTCAGATCAAATCTGATCGATTCTGATCAAATCTGATCTGATCAAATCGATTCTGATCAAATCTGATCTGATCGATTCTGATCTCAGATCAAATCTGATCTGATCTCAGATTCCGTAGATCTCAGATCTGATCGATTCTGATCTCAGATTCTGTAGATCGATTTTTTTTTTTTTTTGCAATTTATTGTATGCTTTTTTGTAATTTTTTGTTTGTATCTTTCGATTGTAATTTTTTATCTGAATTTATTGTATTTTTTGTACGAATTTATTGTATGCAGAATAAAAAATTTTGGGTTGTTAGTTGTTGTTTGGGTTAAATGGGGCGGGGCGGATATCTGCCTATCCGCCGGGGGCGGGGATTGTTTTTAAAAAAAATGATAAACGGATATGCGGGGCGGTTTCGGGGACCCAAAATTTTCAGCGGGGCGGGGATGGATTTGCACAAATCCGCCCCGTTGCCATCCCTACTGTCAACCTAGATACAACAAATCTCGCGAACGGTGAAGATACTCAAATCCATGAAACAAAAGTCGGATGAGATGTTGAGGGCATACATCGCGAGCTTCAATGACGATTTGATTCTCGTCAATGGTTGTAGCGATGCAACAACCATTGTAGCCTTCACTGAAGGTCTTAGGAATGGCAAGTTCTATAACTTCCTTACTTTGGAGCCCCATCAAATATGGCTGACCTGCTGAAGGAAGCAAAGAATTACATCGTTTTAGACGAGAAGCTGACATCTAAGAAAAAAAGGGAATTTGAGAAGAAACCCTTTGTTCCCAAAGACAAGAAAGAGGAAAAGAGCGAGGAGCACAACAATGAAGTGTGTGTCCTGCATGGAGTAAACTTGGAAACTGAGTAGTCCAATCGGTCTCGAGAAAGGTTGCTCCGCGAATTGCGGACCACGTCAGCCTATGAGGACCAACGATGCAGCACATTCACTCTCAGAGACCGATCCTGGCCCTAACTTTCACAGATAGAGACTTCCAGGGCGCCCGTACTCCGCATAACGATGCCTTGGTCATATCAATTTCCATAGCAAATTGGGAAGTGAGGATGGCTTTAGTAGACACTGGAAGTTGTATGAACATGATGTTTCTGAACACGTTCCTCAACATACAACTGAAGGAAGAAAACCTAAGCCCCTCGACAAATCCCATGGTTGGACTCAGTGAGGAGAAATATTTTCGTATGGGAATGATCAGATTAACAGTAGTGGCGGGGAGAACCACGTCTCTAGAAAATAATCCTTCAGGAATTCATGGTGGTCGATGTGTCGTCCACCTACAACATCATCATGGGGAGGCCCTAGCTTCACCAGATGGAGGCAGCGGTCTCCACTTTACACCAGTGAGTCAAATACCCTGTCAATCAGACAGTATGCACAATACAAGAAAATCAGTCGGCCGCTAGAGAGTGCCACTACACAACACCGAAGAGGCTCGACAACCATTCTGTAGATCTAGATCTCGACTAATGTGCCCATATGCTCGAGTCCAAAGTTGAGCAAAGACTTTCCCCACACAGACGGGGAGGCCCCTATCAGCCTGAGGGGAAAACCCAACGCCGGTCAACCCAAAGAAGAGCCGGTGACTATGTATATGGACAACCCTAGTGACAGCAGAACCATCCAGATAGGCTCACGCCTAAGAAAAAAAATTGTGGAACAACTGATAACACTGCTGCGATAGAATCAAGACATATTCGCCTAGACGATCCTGGACATAATGAGAATAGTCCCCTCCATAATCACCCATCGACTGACTGTGGACCCAGTACAAAAACCAGTCACACAAAAGAAAATACATGTGGCCCCTGAGAGGAACTAGATCATAAATGAAGAAGTACATAGGCTACTAGGTTACATAGTGAATCTGATAGGAATAGAAACAGATCCAAGAACTTCTCGATATGAAGTCCCCGACCTCCATCAAGGAAGTTCAGAGCTTGACCGGCAGGGTGGCAACACTTAATAGGTTTATCTCCAAGTCATTGTACAAGTGCTTCCCTTTCTTCAAGTTTCTCAGAGGAAGCAAAGTCTTCAACTTAGACGAAGAGTGCGAGCAGGCCTTCCAGAACCTAAAGTCATACATGGGAAGTACCAAGCTACTCTCAAAACCAACCCCAACCCCAAGAGAGACATTTTATTTGTATATAGCCGTCTCGGAATAAGCCATCAATTCAACTCTTGTGCGGAATGATAAGGGAGTAAAGATACCAGTGTATTGCGCTAGCAAAATTTTCATGGAAGTCGAAGCAAAATACCTGGATCTAGATAAGCTTGCTTTGGCATTGGTCGTCTCTTCCAGGAAGATGCGGCCCTACTTTCAGGCCCACTCTATCACAGTTTAACCAAACACCCACTTCGCACAGTGCTGCACAAGCCAAAATTATCTGGCAGGATGGTTAAATGGTCGTGGAACTGGGCCAGTTTCACATCAACTACAATCCAAGAATGACCTTTAAAGAGAAATTGTTAGTAAACTTCATCAAAAAAATTATTGGTAGTGGGCAACAGAAGTCGGACAACTCAGAGCAGATATCAGACGAACAAGGTTGGATCATACGTTGCGACCACACTGAAAGGAAGCGGTGTCGGTATCACATTCCACTCTCCTGGCGGCTTCATCTTGAAAAGGCAATTAGGTTCGGTTTCCCGACCTCATACAATGAGTCAGAATATGAGACCCTCTTGTTCGGCATGAAGCTAGAAAAAGGAATCGAGGTAATTGTACTAACAGCTTATAGTGACTCACGTCTGGTAGTCAACCAAGTTAAAAGGGAGTTTAACAGCAAAGACCTAGGGATGATAGCCTATCGTGAGAAGGTCAATAACGCAGCAGGCTAATTCAGAGGATTTGAACTCTTGTGGTGTCCATGAAACGACAACGAAAGAGTTGACGCACTGGCTAGGCAAGCTACTGCAGATACCGCTAATGAGCTCATCGAATTCCAAGAGCAATAAAGTCTGGAGGAAGAGAGGATCAATGAGTTTTACGCAATTGAAACGAATTCAAGCTGGATGTATCCCATTATTAAGTACATAAAAAATGGGGCCATCCCTACCTAAAAGCAGAGGCCAGAAAGCTAAAAAACAAGGCAGCGTAGTACACCCTCCTGAATGACAAGCTCCACAAAAGGTCAGTCACGGGTCCCCTGCTCAGATGCCTAGCCTCCTCGGAGGAAAATCGCGTCCTTAGAGAAATTCATGACGGCATCTGCGGGAATCAACCAGGCGGGAGGACCCTGGCCCATAAGGCCCTGATTCTGGGGTACTACTAGTCGTAAATGTAGCAGGATGCGAAAGACATCATCCGCAAGTGCGATAAGTGCCAAAGGTTCGCGCCGTATACTCACATGCCCGCTCAACCCTTGACTCCGATGACCAGCCCATGGTCGTTTGCGCAGTGGGGAATGGACATCATTAGACCGCTCTCGGCCTCAATCAATAAGAATTTTCTCTTTGTAGTAGTGGATTACTTCACTAAATAAGTTGAGCCTCTGTCCAAGATAAGACAAGATCAAATTGAGAAATTCATATGGACATCCATCGTCTGCAAGTTCGGTATTCCAAGGACACTAGTCAGCGATAACGAAACCCAATATGAAGGCAACAAAGTCGAGAAGCTATGCAAAGACATCGACATCAGCCACTACTTCTCTTCGCCAAGGCATCCGCAAGCTAATGGCCAGGCGGAAGTCACCAATAGGACAATCTTGGAAGCACTCAAAAGAAAACTCGATGCGACAAAAGGAAAATAGGTCTCAATACTACCAGGGATACTCTGGGCGCATCGAACCACCAAAAGGACACCCATCGGAGAAACACCTTTTTCACTAGCCTACGGGTCAGAAGCAATGGTCCTAGTGGAACTTACAATACCAACTTTCCAAATATAGGAATTCAGACCGAAAAATAACGGCGAAACATTGCGTGTCAGTTTAGATCTCATTGCGAAAGGAGAAATCATGCCTCTACTAGAATAGCCACCTACTAACAAAAATGGCTCAGTACTACAATAAGAAAGTTGAGCCATGAGAATTTAAAGTGGGAGACTGGGTACTCAAAAAGACTCAGCAGAACACTAAAGAACCGAGAGCAACAAAGTTGAACCAGAATTGGGAGGGACAAAGTAACTGAGGTCAACATGACAGGGAAGTATTGGTTGGAAGACGTGGATAGTAGAAGCCTTAGGTGGTGATGGAATGTAGAACACATTAAAAAGCATTATCAATAAAGGACATTTGCTTATTCTAAAATTCCACTACTACCAATATGTCTTCCATTACTTCACTCCCACCCACTCATTGAATTAGATAAGCCAGGACATCATAGTCAGTCCTATCATACTCGACCAGTGCCTAGTTAGCTTCGGCTGGCAACGATGATCTCTAATTCTTTATAACGCCCAGTCCGTTAAACGGGTGTCAATGATTTAGATAATGACAACTTAGTGTTGTAATGCCAGATCGAGACAGCTTGTCAGTGAATGTTGTCTGAATATGGATAATGGTCACCGAACTCGACCAAAGCTTAGTCAGTGACGACCGATGATGATAACTTTTGGTCTTCTTGAAGCCTAGTCCGAGAATAAAGGATTACGAGGGCCTAGAAAGTGGGAGCCTTATCAGCGCTATCGACACTTGATAAAGACGACTTGCTAGGGATTATCGTCCAACTATAGATAAGAATCACCGAACTTATTGCTCGAAGCCTAGTCAGAATAAAACGGGCGACGACGGCCTAGAAAGTGGAGCTTATTCAGTGCTCATGTAGCCTGGTAAAGACTGCTTGCTAGGGATCATTGTCCAACTATAGATAATGATCGCCGAACTTATTGCTCAAAGCCTAGTCCGAATAGAACGGACGGCGGTGGCCTAGAATGTGGGAGCTTAGTCAGTGTTCATGCTACACACGTGATGCCACAGTTGGAAGACAGATAGGCGGAGTGGAGCTTTGATTTACGTGACTTGAGTTGCTGACTTTGTATCACCCCAGTCATCCCTCGTTCGAGGGACATTCTCATCTGCATCCTTATGTTCCTCCTCTTCACAAGGCAAATTGGCGAAGCAAAGAATTAAGCCAGTACTTGCAGTTTTCTTCAATTACTTTATTATTACTTTCGAATCTTTTTTCGAAGACAGATTGGCGGAGTGAAGTCTTGACGTGCATTTCAGCGGGTCGATACTTGCGTTAGATTTAGATACTTTTAGTGTATAAATTGTTGTACTAGTCAGTTGGGCAAACTTTGTAATAATTTTATTTGTAATCAATAAAGTCTGTTTTAATCCTTGAATATGTTTTGTGCGAACAATTCTTCTAAACTTAAAAAACAAAAACAAAACAAAAAAACAAAAATATGAAAGCAATAAGATAGTTTGATTCTAAACAAAAACTAAGCTACCCAAAAGGGAGGCGCATGGTCTCGGCTTAGATTGTGTATAGAGATGGCAACGGGGCGGATTTGAGCAAATCTATCCCCACCCCGCTAGGGATCACGGATCCCCAAATCCACCCCGAATATCCATTTATACAAAATTTTAAAATCACCCCCAATCCGGACGTTTTGTCTGATATCCACCCTACCCCTTATAACCGATTAACAAAAAAAAATCTTCTTTTTCAAACGTCTCTTGCTGGCCTTGAATTCTTAAATCAGCAAATCCATCCCCGTAAACCTTTTTTGTTCTTTCATTATGAAAAGGAGATGGTTTGTTTGAAAATGCCTTGAAAACGACTTCTCTTTCTGTGATGCAGTTTGTTGGTTTTCCCATTGATTGATTTACTGGAAATTGCATCAAGAACCCATAAAAAAGCATTTGAGGAAAGAATAAGAAGTCCTACAGATAGATAGATGAGTTGATTTCTGGAAAAGAAACGATCTCCACCGGTGTCCTGGGCTTCAACTTGAACAAACCCTTAATCTATTCCTCTAAAAATCAAAGTTTTTCAAGAGAATCTGTGTTAGGGTTTGAGAAGAATAAAAAACAGAGCTGATCGAGGGCGGGCTCTTAAGAGTGGCAGAAGAGAAGATTTAATGGGAATGAGATGGTGCCAAAACAGATCCTTCACAGATCTGAAATCTATCGGTGGTGGGGTTGTTGAGATGCTTGCTTGATCGGCCGCCATCACATCCCCCTTTCTGATTTCTTTGCCTCTTTCTTCTTTCTTTAAGAGAACGGGAGTCAGAAATATGTAAGAGAATGGGAATGAGAAGTATGATGGGGCTAAATCTTGTGTGAAGATTGGTTGTTTGTACCTGTATTGTAACTTGCTTGATCCTTAGATCTGTGAGAGGAGAGGATTGAGGAGATGAGGTAGAGTGAGAGTCTGAGAGAGATGGTGAATAAGTGATTGAATATTTAGAGTTAGGTTTTTTTTTCCTTTTTATAGGCTAAGGGTATTTATGTAATTTTTACACTTGATATGGCCAAATCCCTATCCGCCTTGAATAATTAATGGATACTGTTTGGATATCCGTATCTGCCCCAAGCGGTGTGGGCAGGGGGCGGATATCCATGAAAATTCGCCCCATTGCCATCCTTAACTGTGTAGCTCCTTTGGCGAAGTGTCATGTATTGCCAATGTTAGCGAAGTCACTAAAAAGTGAACTTTACGCGGGCGAGCCATTTCTCGCTGGTTGTTAGCATTTGGAGGAGGTGCCTATTTGTTGAAGTGTTATTACTTAACTTTGTAATGAACTAGATGGTTTCTCTAGTGCTGAATTCCGGCTCGTCGGATAGTTGAGCCTGGGTTGTCGAAGTGTTATCTCTATCTGCGCGGAGTGATTCCCCCCCCCCCCCCGAATCTGGGCCCAGCGTCTGATATATCTGCCCTGTGGGCCCAAGCTATAGTTGCTAGCAATTTACTTGCTTCAGCGTTGCATAGTGGCATTCTCTAGTTGAAGGTTGATCTCCATGAATGGTTCATTGGGCTCGGTTGCCTGTGTACTTGATGCATTAGAGCATAGTAGAAATTACGGCTTCCATGAACTCCTTAGGATGATGTTGTAGGCAGACTGAGAATCGACCACCATGAACTCCTAGACAAGGTATTTCCGTAGTTGTGGCTCTCTTGCTATTACCATTAAGCCGATTCTCCCAATGGGGAAACATCTTTCTCTACTTAACCTCACCATGGGATGGTTGGAGGCGTTAAGTTTGCCTCATTGAGTTGCATATTGTGGAAAGCGTTGAGAAACATGACGTTTAAAGAGCTTCCTGACCATCAAGGCCCTTTTCACTTCCCACTTTGAAACGAGGACAGTGATGACCAGGGCATCATTGTGAGGAGAATGAACTCCTTGAAGGTCTTGGTCTGTGAACGCCAACAATGGGATGGGGCACTGAGTATGTGCATACTGCACTTGTCTATCTTCACAGGTGGGTTGTGTCTGCATTTCGAGAAGCGTCATCTTGCGGGACTTGTTAGAATACTTGCCTTCGGAGCCGACTCCATGAAGCACATATATGATGGCAGGAGCTTCGTTCTCGATCTCCTTAACGAATCATCATTTTCCTTTACCCGGTCCTGCCTTTTGTCTGGGCTCGAGAATTCCTTGGGCTTCCCCTTCTGGATCCAATACTCTATCTCCCTCATGAGACTCTTGTATCCATCAGTGTCATGGTCACCTTCCTTGTGAAAGGAGTAGTATTGGTTGTTATGCAACAGGAAGAGTTTCCCCGCTATTTGGTGGGTCACTTTAGCACTTCCCAATTCTTGATAGAGTTGAGGACGTTGGACAGACTGGAGTTGAGGGAAGTGAGAGATTTAGAACCGACGTAGTTGGAGGCCCTATCTTGCCTTGCACGGCTAGAGTCGGGCTTGTTTTCATTGTGTTTCCTATTTTTGTCGGCGTCATCCTGTTTTTTCTTCCCCCCCCATTTTTGTCTCTGGATCTAGAGGGTTTTTTTTTCGTATTCTGCCTCCTTATAGCCGGCTAACGTCTCATCAAAAGTGATGTATCTCTAGGCACCCTTTAGTAAGTCCGACATATCGTTTGGAGGGTCCAGAGTGAGGAAATCATAGAACTTGCCTCTTCTCAAATCTGAGGAGAAGGTTGTGACCGTAGTGTTGCTACTACAGCCATCGATGAGAGTCAACTCATCATTAAAGTGTGTGACGTATTCCCTTAACGTCTCCCTTGGCTTCTGTCTGTGTGAGTAGATAATGTGGTAGCTTCCTGATTCGTTGGCTACCGACAAAGCATGTAAGGAACGTTGTTGCCAGTGTCCGGAATGATTCGATGGACCTCGGAGGGAGGCTATGGAACCAGGTTAGCATTGACTTTTTCAGGCTGGTAGGGAATGACAAACACATTATTGTTTCAGATCTTTCTTTGAGCGCCATTACATGCTGGAAGTGGTGCGAGTGATGTTGTCTCGTCATATTACTCCAGTTTTGGCGGAGTGAATTTCTTCTCGTTCATGATATGATCCATGAACGGAGGGATAGTGAGCTTGAAAAACATGTCAGGATTGGTTGCCCCCAGCTTTTGCGAGACCCGTCTGTTTGCCTTGGAGGCTGGGTCTCCGTTGGCTGCTCTTCCGCCTCTGGTCCACTAAGATTCCACAGGGGCAGCGTGACTCTCCTTAACAGGTTCTTTGGTGTTTTCTAGGGACGAGGCTCTTCACTACTCCCGGTTTCCTTCCTCGTGCAATTTGCTGCATTTGGGTTGACAATAGATCCACCCTGGCGGCCCGCTGTGGCTGTTATCAGTGCGGGGGTTTGATTTTGTTCCCCCACGGTGCCAGATCCATCGAAACTGGATGCGTTCTTCCAGTACGAGCAGTCGAGGGCTCAGGGATCTCTTCATTGTTGTGAGATCTAGTAGTCACCATCTTTCTGGATTGTGAGGAAGGGTGATATCACTGTCTTCAGGGAACTCCATCATTCCCCACTGATGGTGACAAACTGATGTAGTCAAATTCGATTTTCCTTAACCTTGACCTGCATAGGGAGCACACATGAGCCAAGGACCACCGTTGTGGTGGCCGATGGCACTCCAATGCAAAAGTCACACAAGTTTGAGAAAGGCTTAAAGTTGTAAATTGGGTTTTGTATCATACATATCTTCATCAACTCTATGTCTTATTTATAATTCGAGAGTCCTTGTTTGGCTAGTCTTTTGGTGGCGTAATTTAGGGAAAGATATCTTACTAGAGATCCTTTCATTGTTAGGAGTCGTCTATGTAGAAGACTTTTCTTACACAACTTATGCTCCTAGATCTGCGGGAGAGGTTTCCCTTTTAGAGTGTTGTCCATGCAATGAAGTTTTCATGCACGATTTATACTCTTGAATATGTTTCCTAGTCGGAACCAATGTATTGTTGGCTTATCCGTCTTAGATGATCCCCCAGATACTTGTCTAATTAGGCCTTACCGATATTGGGCTTTACCATGTGACGTGTGGGCTTAATAGGGCGTTGCAATTTGGATCCAACCTTCTGGATTTTGCCAAAATGGGCTTAGTGTTATTTGGGCTTTACCATGTGATGTGTGGGCTTAATCAGGCCCGCTTTGATCTGCTGACAAGATTATCATAACACTCATACGACGCGAATTAAAAGACTGTTTAGTGTATCATGAATATGTTTCTCACTTGTTCGTCGCCATGTTGTTCTGTTGTATTGAAAGGTGCACTAGAATGAAACATAAAATAAATATATCAACCATAAGAAAATGAGAAAACACCACAAATATAAGAAATCCAACAACGTCGAGTCAAAGTAGAGTAAAAGTATAATTTCGAATGAAGCAGTATCATGATAGCGGTCAGAAATTTATCTAAAACCCCTCAAGCCCATTTTTCTCTTGAATCTGTTTGCACGCAATCTTTGCATTTCAGCTATTCACAAATGCATATTCAGAATAGAAAACATCCACTTATCTAATCATTAGAAATCTACTTATTTCATCATGAACCGATACTCTAATACCACTTGCATCATGTTCTAATAACACTTGCAGTGCACTGCGATTCAAACTCTGGTACCAGCTATAACATATGATAAGAAGCATGTGCTTTAGTAGAAAAAATAGTATATTTTGTATTGCCAACAAATTTCTCCAATTCTTTGACGCATGTTGCATTTAAGAAGTGATTTGAACTATGTGCACCTATAAACATTGAGCCATAAACATATGGACGTAGTGTTTCACCTTAAATACGGAGAAAACGCAAAGAGAAGTTGACAAACATAATTCACATAGACATGATAAGCCACTGTTTATTTTTTGTTGACTGATAGCATACATTCATTTATGTATGTATAAGTGAATGATATGTAATTTTTGTGGTGTTGGCAGCAACGTTTGAGGGAATCATTTGGAGTATGGATATACCAAAAATAATTTATTGGGATACTAAAAAATTGGAAAATAAAATTGAAATAAGGTAAAAGAATTAAAAATAATAATTATAGAAATATGAATATTTGTTGGTTCTTTTGTTTGTCATTGGAACACATTGGTGTTTCTAATCCATTGATGATTGTTGGTATCAAATATGTGAACATCTCGAGACAATGTTCCTCTACCCCATTTCCTTGAAAATTTTCATGTTTTTAATTTTGAGTAGAGTTCCATATTGTCTTAATGAATTTATAAAAGATAGCTAGAAAAATAAAACTTTATAGCTAGCTAGGTAAGGACAACAAACAAATATTGGAAATTTTTTATTTAAATAGATTCATAATCTTAATTGGTCTGAATATTTTCTAGTAGCATGTTTACCATGTACATGAACTAAAACTTGTTTATTTTTTTCAAATTGGTACACTCCAATATCTCACAAAATGGTGTAGATCATTATAAACCGTCTTAAAGGAATGTGCATGAAACTAAGTTCTACATATATAAATGAATCTTTTCATAAAAGTTGTGTGATTGAAATTCTTGAGAAGGCCATGAAATTTTTGTGCTCACCGTGCAACATGCTTTTCACACTTCTTTTCATTCTTTGTGTGTTTTGCAATGAAATTGACAAGATGCTGAATCATTTGATGTTTCATTGCAGATTCTCCAAATCTATTTGGAGCAGTTTCTTGTCAGAATTTGGTTTGAGTTTGATGTTTCAAGGCTCCATTTTAGATTGGCTAAGTTGGTGGTCCCAAGCTAATCCTTCCCGTCAAGGGGGGTGGTTTTTGCGTAGGGTTCCTCACGTACTCATGTGATATGTGTGGAAGAAAGAAATAAAAGGGTATTTGAAGGACTCAACAGATCAGAGCACTCTATTTTTATCTAGATTAGAGAATTGTTGTGGATGATGGGTTCGACTTGTAGTTTGTTTAGGGATTTGACACCTTCATTGTGTCTTGGCATTCCTTGATATAGGAATGTTTCTTTTTGTTTTTTTGTTTCTTTTTTTTTCCTTAATAAACATCTTCGTGTTTGACAAAAAAAAACAATTTAAAAACTTGAGGCTTTGCTCGTTACGTTATAAGATAATGCATTTTACAAATTGATGAAAATGCATTAGTTTGCATATGCATTGGTTTGTAGAGTATTACTTTACGAATGCTTGGTAGTAATGAGATATTACAAAGTTGGACAAGTATATAATTTCTGATATGGTGGAGTTGGTGCTGGTAGTAATCATGACGATAGTAATTGTAAGGTGTAACTGTGACATGGTGGTAGTGATATTGATTGTGTTGGTGGTGATGGTGGTTGCAATGGTGACTAAATGTGGGATGGTGGTGTTGGTTGTGATAATAATATCGAAGGTGTAGGTGGTGTTTATGCAATGGTATGTTGTGGTGGTGATGGTAGTAGAGATAATGCTAGCAAAAATGGTGGTACTAGTAATGAAAGTGGTGGTTTCTAGTATGGTAACGGTGGTGGTGGCGACGAAGGAAGTTGTGAGGTGGTGGTTGCGGTGTTTATCAAGAATTGGATTTAGAATTTGAAAAAAAAAATGATTAGAGTTTTGCAAAGTAATATCATCGATTTTTTCTAGTAAAAATTTTGCAGAATTTTTTTAGTAAGAGATGTGGATGGCCCAAATTTAAATTTCAATAAAGTCAAATAAGCACGTAAATTTATGTAATCGTGGAGAGTTTTGCATCTACATTCTTTTATAGTGTATCAACCATAGCCTTAATATGTTGCACCATGCCCAAGCAATCCCTTGTATTGTTGCATTTTAACTTGCCCTTCAAAAAAAAATGTTTATAACTAGGGGTAATAGGAAAGGCCCTTGCTAAATAACGCCATCAGTTCTAATGAAGGACTTACTTTCTGAAAGACACCATCAATCATTTACTTTTTGAAGGACAACACCTCATTTTGTAAGGACGCCACCACCCATTGAAAAACACCACCAATATAAATAAAAAAATTGTAATCCATCTTCTCCACTTTTTCTTTCTTCTCTATCAACCGCCACCTATCCTCTTCCTCCCTTTCACCACACCACCATGCCACAAGGAAAAAAAAAGGAGGCCATCAACACCTCTCCTCCTCCCTTCATTTTCCTCTTTCACTTCTTCTTCTTCTACTTCTTTTTCTTCTTCAATCGCCACCACCACCACACCACATGGAGGAAGAAAAAAAAAATAAATAAAAAAATAAAAAGGAGGAGGGCACCACCACTTCTCTTCCTCCTCCTTTTCTTCTTCTATCACCACCACCACACCACAGTGAGAAAAAAGAAAAAGAAAAAAAGGAGGCCAACGCCACCTTTCTTCCTCTTCCTTTTTTTTTTCTTCAATCACCACCACGCTACAGGGAGGAAAAAAAAAGTAAAGGAAGAGGACACATCCACCTCTCCTTCTTCTTCTTCTTCTTCTTTTTCAGTCACCACCACCACCACGCCACAAGAAAAGGAAAAAAAAACAGGTATGAAGAAGAAGACGGGAGGAAGTGAGAAAAAGATGGGAGAATGAGAGGTGGCAGTGGTGGTGCTGGGGATGGTGGTTGAAGAGGAAGAAGAAGAGGGGTTAGAGTTATTTTGTTTATATAGTGATGGTATTCTTCAGCAAATCCAAAAAAAAGTCGGTGGTGGTGTATTTTAGAATTGGTGGTGTTATTTAGCAATGGCCAATAGGAAATCAATTATTTTGCATCAATAAAACCTGTGTGGTAAACTTGCCCTTTTCTAAACGTCGAGGGAAAAAGAGCGAGGGATGTCTTCAATTATTTTGCATCAATAAAACCTGTGTACCCATCCCACGCTCTCTTTCCCTCGCCCATTCCCTTGATGTTAAGAAGGGCTCGATAAACTTATAAGAATGTTTACAATTCAAAACCTACTCTCATATCTATCTCCACGAGTAAGTCTAGGGAGCGAGGGAGAGCAAAACACCGCCCACTCTCCTTGAGATGCAAGGATATGTGCATCTCGAGGAGGGTGGGCTGTGCTGGGCCCTCCCTCGTTCCCTCCCTCGCTCGCTAGATGGGCGCTATCTCCACTGTCCATTATTTGACCGTTTCTTTGAAAAAACTCTGTGTGCGAGCCGCGAAGGTGTCGCTCGCTCACTGGCTCACCCTGGGTTTGTCAATTGGTTTGCAGACGAAGAAGGTGAGACGTGAGAGTGGGTTTCTTCTTTCTTGCCAAATAAAGACATCTTTATCTCTCTCTCTCTCTCTCTCTCTCACTCACTAGCTGTCCTTCACCACCTATCTAGCTTTAACCGGGTGCATGCGTGCGTGCATATTAATAATATACCCAATCAAACAAATCCCTCCCATCATCTCTACCTCTCTCAAATCTGATCAGCGACGAAGGATCGAATCTTCGTTGATAAGAACCTCCTCTGCCTCTGCTTCCTTCTTTACAAGAACCCCATTTAAGATCAGCCCAGACTTTGCGGAATCTGGTTCAATTTCGGGTGTTTGTAAGAATTTCAGAGGAATCTCGGAAGAAAAGCGGTTTCTTTGGCTTGGGTATTGGGAGATAATTGAAGGGTTTCAGTGGGAATTCGGACGAAATTCAGAAACTTTTGAAATTTCTTGGAAAACAATGAACGTGAGTGAGTTATAGAAAAGAGAGTTTAAGATTGGGTCAAATCAGCGAACAAGTTCGAAATTAGGTGACTTTCTTTTCTCGTTTTAGATGATATTCATGGGTTTTCAATAATTTTTCTTAAAAAAAAATTTCAGTTCAGTTGGTTTTGTGTTTTCTGATTATCACCAATCCCCATTCTCTTGTTTGGATATAAATCTTTTGTTTAGCTTGGAAACAGAGTGTTTCATGATGTTAATTAGTAAGAGTGACGAGTTTAGGTGATCTTTGTTTTCTGTAGTGTATTGCATTAAGAATTCAAAGATCAAAGTTTGTTCATGAATTAATCAACCCCTTTGTGAGAATTTAATAACTCTTAGAGTAGAATTCTAATTTCCACAATTCAGAATGAAATTTGATCAAAGGGGTGGGTCTAAATCATCCAATGATGCTTAAATTCACACACTCAAATTGTCTACTGGTTTTGAACTTTGCTTTCATATGCAATTCTGCACCATACACTTATCGCAACATGAATGAATTGTCAAATTAGACAAATTTCTTCTTCATTCTGTTGAATGTTTGAATCCTTTATTTATAGTGTCTAAACTGCAAGAAAGTATATGGTGGAGATAATTTTGAGAAATTGGATTACTTTATAATTACTGCGATGTGTTATTGGTTGTGGTCAGTTCAATACTTTTTCTTTTGTTGTGCTGCTTATTAAGCAAACAAAAAAAATGTTTTTCTAATGGGATTACAGTGATTGGCAGGGAAATGGCTACTTATGTAGACCCCCCAAATGGAATTGGCTCTCGAGGAAAGCATTACTACACAATGTGGCAGACCGTGTTTGAGATTGACACAAAGTATGTGCCTATCAAGCCTATTGGTAGAGGAGCCTATGGTACAGTTTGCTCTTCTATCAACAGGGAAACAAATGAGAAAGTTGCAATTAAGAAGATCAACAATGCCTTTGATAATCTCGTTGATGCACTGAGAACTCTACGGGAACTAAAGCTTCTTCGGCACCTTCGGCACAACAATGTCATTGCTTTGAAGGATGTGATGATGCCTATGCATAGGAGTAGTTTCAAGGATGTTTACATGGTCTACGAGCTCATGGATACAGACTTGCATCAGATTATAAAGTCTTCTCAAGCACTTTCGAATGACCATTGTCAGTATTTCCTATTTCAGGTATGTTGTTTTCATCAATTACTTATAGTAGCATCGTAAGAAAAAGAATTTCAAATTTATAGGATACCTGTCTATGCAGTTTAGAGATTTTATATATAGTGCTCTGATTATCTGTTTTCAGAGGTATTGCTTTGCTCGTAGATACTAAATTTAGCAATGTGAGCCAATTATGAACTTCATTTTGGATTTGAACCTACTGCAAAATGAAATCAAGTATGTTTATTACAAAACTGTAATTCACCATAAGTTTTTAATATGACCTGGAAACCTTTGGTAAGATGGAGGATCCATACTGTTTCTCTCACTGGCCAGTGCACAACTCACACTTCAACAATAGTAGAATGCTATATAATCCCAATAAGATATTGACCTAAATGGGTTAGAGTAGTCACAAGTCAACCACCATGGATGAAATGGAAACTTGGTTTATGGTTAATAGCACTTTGCAGCATGCTGAGAAGATATAAGGCATTGATGTGACTTAAGTAGTAGTTGACGTTACTAAAGAACTTATTTATGTAGATTTAGGACTACATATAGTGTCTGAGAAGTTTGTGTTTCATTTCTTCAACTTGTTTACTGTATATCCATTTCATATTTTTCTTTGACAAAAGAGAATCAACACTCATGGCATTCAGGAAAACTTCTCGCGATTCATAATTTTTTGATTGAGTTGTTTATTGTGGAAAGAGTACATAAGTGGTGGTTCAACTAATTTATACATCCCTTGAACTATGTTGGTGATATGGATGTTGCTTCTAGGAGAGAAAATTCTAGATTCTAATTCATGCTCATATGTTGTTGTTCACAAGGAGACTCCATTTTTTATGACTTGACACGTCAGACACTGAGTTTAAGCCATGTGCAAAGCACATGCTAACTCACTTCACCTTATATTCATTACTTTATGGGAGGTTTTTCTTTTTCTTTTCTGTTGTAATTTTTAGTATAGTGTACAGATGTTATTGTAGATAAACTTACTTGGATGTAGTTCTTCCCTACTGTACAAAAAATTAATAAGTAACCATGCTTTAGAGTATCATCTTTGTGGGGTTCAGTGCTTCTGACACTACATATGGTGTCTGACAGTGACAACAATACCTTTGTTACACATGTCCAGAAATCCTAGACATGGACTTCATCCCATTCTGTCTTGTTGGAAAACTTAGAAAGCTATCTAAGGCTATTATGAAATTCATGGAACTAAGTAGAATGTTCACTCACAAAAGTATATGATTTTTTAGCCAAGAAATCAGGAGACTTTCCCAAACACAAACCACTGGTGGGTGCACCATGAAAATATCTTTATCAAGCACATCACTAAGTTACTACAAGTCTTGACTTTGTATTGTGACATTTGCTCTATTTACGGCTTTCCAATGACGTTATGCTATTTTCAACATTAATATTTGGTTTGCGTTTTATATAACATTGAGTAGACTGATGCTTATCCATCTGTGTATGATGCAGTTACTTCGAGGACTGAAGTATCTCCACTCGGCCAATATCCTTCACCGGGACCTCAAACCAGGCAATCTCCTTGTCAATGCAAACTGTGAATTGAAGATTTGCGACTTTGGGTTAGCCCGCACTAGCAATGGGAGCGGTCAGTTCATGACAGAGTATGTTGTTACTCGCTGGTACAGGGCCCCTGAACTCCTCCTGTGTTGTGATTACTATGGCACCTCCATTGATGTTTGGTCTGTGGGATGCATCTTCGCTGAGCTACTTGGGCGAAAACCCATCTTCCCTGGTACAGATTGCCTCAATCAACTCAAGCTGATAATAAACATTCTTGGTAGCCAAAGTGATGCCAACCTTGAGTTCATTGATAACCCCAAGGCCAGAAGGTTCATAAAATCTTTGCCATATTCTCCTAGGATCCCACTCGCCCGTCTATATCCTAATGCCAGTCCATTAGCAATTGACTTGTTGCAGAAAATGCTCATCTTTGATCCTTCAAAGAGAATTAGTGTCACTGAAGCACTCCAACACCCTTACATGTCCTCTTTATATGACCCAAACTCCAATCCTCCTGCGCAAGTCCCAGTTGATCTCGATATAGATGAAGATTTAAAAGAAGAGATGATCAGAGAAATGATGTGGAGGGAAATGCTTCATTACCACCCTGAAGTTGCTGCTGCCAATGCATATGCTTGAGATGTGGATCTTATAACTCTTTCTTCAATTCACTGTACAAGTCAAGCCAGAGTATTTTGGCTGACCAGAGCCATAGGAGTACCGTTTCAATTTTTGTTGTCTTATAGAGGAAGCATGCATTCTTCTGCCGCTGGTGCATGAAAGTGTTAAGGTATGTTTTGATATGTTTTATAGCGAAAACTGTTATATGATAGCTCCCCTCTTTAAGCTGTACATAAGTATTGTTCTGTTGTACTTTGTTGGTCTAGGTACTCATCTTTGCACTTCTTTTGATTTATGGTTATCTTATATGATAATATAGTTATGCATAAACATGTTCTTTTATTTCCAGTTGCGTAGGGAACTAATATGAAATTGCTCAGTCCTTTAAAGTCTATTTTACATGTTGTTTTAATGCTTGAATTCCCAACTTTTATATCACTCAAATATATGTTGTGAAGCAATTTTTATATACCAACAACAATTATTTGGGCAGAGAGTTAAAATTCCTTTACTTTTTCTATCTTTCAAATGAAGATGTCCATCTAGTCAAGGGTTTGAGCTCCCACTTCCACATCAAAGCTCTATAACAACTGATATTTTTAGCAAATAAACTAGGGAAAATATCATCAAAATTGCTGGTAGCGAAAATCTTTGAGAGGAAAGCCGTTGCTTTAATTTCCCCTATACATGCTTGAAGTACCCAAGCTTTTGAGCCTAGACTTTTAATCATTCTCATGAGCCTTTGTATTTTCCACAGGGGCTCTGTTAAGGCATTAATGTACTTAGTAACCCCCTTCATTATCTGAGGATTTCTAACCTCGATGATCTCTGAGGATAGCTCCAAACCTATCATTTGTAGTATTCCACGCACCATTGAGCTGATCTAACGTTAGATTTTGCATCAAAGTGTCCATTGAGCGGCTAATTGGCTATTCTGATTATCATCTTCGATCTTCACATGTATCCCACCCAGCTTAACACTCACATCCCCAAGAATTTGTAAAACAAATCATTTGCAACTAGTTCTTGGTTGCTGAATGGGCCTTGATTCCTCTCCCCCAGAGGTGATAAGTTGCCGAACAAAAGCAAAGCTTCTCAACAGTCCCTGCTACTCTACTTCCTAAAGTGGTTTGGCAACCAATCCAGCCCACTATCTTCTCGTACATGCTTCTAGGTTTCCTCTTGCTCCAAACTGGTTAGCTGACATTCCAGCTCATCAATTGATAGTTATTCTTATAAGGGATTTTAAGAGAGCTTAGAATGGATCTGATTTTGGATCTACATTAGGCTTTAATCAAATCGGATCTTCAGTTGAATATAATCTAAACTTAGCAAAATGGAAAGGATTTCAAGACCATTTTATGAGTGGTGCATAAAATTTAGTGAAAATCCAAATCCAAACCATATTATGGTCTTTAGTAAGACGAAACTCTGAACGAGCAAGTCTACCATTGATAATATCAAATCTTATAATCAACCCAATATTACAAATCTGCATGCCAATGTTTTGCTTATAGATTACATACATTCTCTACAAATAGTGTTCTAGATAAGTGACCACTCTAGTATAATTAATCTCTGGGTTGTTAGGGAAAACAAAGCAAATAACTATAAATAAATTCTACCAATGAAAGAACCAAGTAATATCGCTAAACAAATATTCAATGCAAGCAAATAATCAATACAAAATAAAAGACACCAAGATATACGTGGAGAACCCTTCAAGGTGAACGGTAAAAAATCACAGGGCAATCTGATCAATCCACCAATCAATAAAAGAAGCACAATGTTCTTCTTAAGCTTTTTGTCGAAGGTTTGAGGAATACAAAGAGCAATACAAGGGTTACCTCACAAGAGCTTCAATCAATTTCCCAATTAAAGGGAGAATACACCGAAACAAACGGCACCAAAATCCGGCAAGAAACGGATCCAAGACACTTGTGAGTCTTCAATCAAACCCCAAAATCAACCCCTTTTTCTTATTTCTTCCCTTTCTCAATAAAGGAATCCACGCAACCGCCGAACACACATGCAGACGTACACGACAATCTGTTTTTTCTTTCTACAAAACAACCCTAGTTGTTATCCTTTTATAAGTATTCATCTCACCACATGAGAACAAGGCTTGGTCCACCCTAATGGGCTGGACCCACCCAACAAATCTTCCCCTCCAAACCATAAAGAGGGAATCATAGCCTAAGTACATTACGCTATTCCAATGAGCTCTCTATAGAACTCATGTTTCTCTTTAGGAACTATTTTTGTCATCATGTTAGAAGGATTTTTGCTAGTATGAATCTTCTCGAGTTGGAAACAATTTTTATCAAGCACGTCACTTATCTAGTGATAACGAGTATCAATATGCTTGGTACGCTCATGACATGTGGCATTCTTGCTCAGCTCTATAGCACTCTGACTGTCACAATGCACAACATATTTATTTTGATTCACACCCAATTCCTTGAGTAATCTTTTCAACCATAACATTTTCTTTTCGGCTTCAGTAATGACAATATATTCGAGTTCAGTCGTTGACAAGGCAACACAGTTTTACAATCTAAACTGCCAAGATACAGCTCTCCCTGCTAAAGTGAAAACATAATCTGAAGTAGTCATTTTCTTATCAAGATCACCTGTCATATATGCATCTGTGAACCTTTCCAATACGGCTCCCGAATTACCAAAACATAAACAAAGCTTTGAATTACCCTTCAAGTACCTCGGAATCCATTTAACTGCATCCCAATGTTTTTTTCCTAGATTATCAAGATACCTACTCACAACACCAACTGCTTGAGCAATATCTGGTTTTGTACAAACCATCACATACATCAAACACCCTACAGCAGAGGAGTATGGAATACATGTCATCTCCTTCTTTTCTTTATCAGTGTTAGGAGACAACTTAACTTGAAGTGATTAGCAAGTGGAGTGCTCACAGGCTTAGCATCATTCATGTTGAACCTTTCAAGTACTCGTTCAACATACTTTTCTTATGGCAACTACAACTTCTTAGTTTTCCTGTCACGTACAATCTTCATTCCCAAAATGTGTTGAGCTAGCCCAAGTCTTTCATATAAAAAAGTATAAACAAATCTTTCTTCAACCTACCAATCATATCAACATATTTTCCAACAATTAGCATATCATTAACATAAATCAAGAGAATAATGAAACTACTAGGCGAAAAATATCTGATATAAACACAATGATATAAAAGTGTTTTCTTGTACCCATGACACTATAAATGAGTCAAACTTCTTATACCACTGTCTTGGAGCTTGTTTCAGCCCGTAAAGACTTTTTCTTCAATTTGCAAACCATATGTTATTTCCCTTTCACTTCAAAACCCTCTGGTTGTGTCATCTAAATTTCTTCATGCAAATCTTCGTGAAGAAACACAGTTTTAACATCTAATTGTTCAACCTCAAGATCCAGGCTAGCTGCAAGACTCAACACTACTCTAATAGAGGTCATCTTCACAATGGGTGAGAATATCTCATCAAAGTCTATCCCCTTCTTTTGTGCAAAGCCTTTCACCCCTAACCGAGGTTTGTAATTCACATTTTTTCCATCACCATCCTTTTTCAGCTTGTACACATTTTTTTCTTCAAAGGTATCTCTACCATTTGGAATCTCAACTAACTCATAAGTACCATTTTTATGCAAGGAATCTCTTCTTGCATAACCTTCATCCAACTACTTTTTTATTAATGAGCTAGTATTTATTGAAAATTTTCTGTCTCGCCTTCTTCTATAAACAAAACACACACAAAATCGGGATACTTCTTTGATGGTTGGCGCTCTCTGGTAAACCTTCTTACCCGAGGCTCTATTATTTTTTGCTGAAGGGGTTGTTCTTCTTGCTCAGTTTAGTTTCGTCTGTTTGTACATGATCATCACCAACAACTTCATTTTCTGATATATGGTCACCTAATATATCATCTGGCATCTTTCTCTCATTTTCAACATGCGACGAAGGAGGAGGAAGTGGGGTAAGATCTGGTACCTCACTCTCTGTCTGCCTGAGCTTCTCAATTTTCTCAAAATCTGCAATGTAAAAGACCACATATCTGTTTCTAACAATTTTCTTATTTGTAGGGTCCCACAATTTGTAGCCAAACTTTTCGTCTCGGTAGCCTATGAAAATACATGAAAACGATTTCTTATGAAGTTTTAATTTTTGTTCCTCGAGTACATGAACAAACGATTTACACTCAAACACCTTCAGATGAGAGTATGAAATGTTTTTACCTCTCCACATTCTTTCGGAAATATCATCATCCAAAGGAACTGAAGGAGACTTGTTGATGAGGTAACAAGCATTACGAGCAGTTTCAGCCCAAAACACCTTTGGCAACCTAGCCATGTGAAGCATGCATCAGACGCTTTCTACAATAGTCTGATTCATTCTCTCTGTCATTCTATTATGTTGTGGAGTGCAAGGAACTATCATCTTATGCCGTATACCACACTCATCACAATAAGCTTTAAATTCTTTTGATGTGTACTCACCCTCATTATCACTGCGGAGACACTTAAAAAATCTACCTGTTTTTCTTTCAACCTTGGCATCGAACTGTTGGAAGCACTGAAAAATCTGGTATTTAGATCTAATGAAATAAATCCACACCTTTCTTGATGCATCATCAATCAATGTCAAGATATATCTAATACCACCACAAGAATTTACTTTAATGAGACCACAAACATCAATGTAAATCAAATCTAACAAACTAGTTTTATCCTTTTGATAACCTACGAAATGAAACTCCATAATGTTTACCAAATAAACAATAATCACGGAGGTTAGGAGGGGTACCTTTCAAGGAGGGAATCAATTTCTTTTTTACTAAGAGCTGCATACCTTTCTCACTCATGTGTGCAAGTCGCATGTGCCACAAGTTTAGAGAAGTATCACTTTCAGTTGCATTCAAACCACTTTTACACAGCTTCACCTGAGTCTTGTATAAGATGCAACACGCCTTACCTTTCGCTACAACAATTGAACATTTGGTAAGCTTTCAAACACCATTACCAAAGTAATTCATATATCCTTGTTTGTCCAAAGCAAGTCCATAAATCATATTTAAGTGAAAATCAGAACATGGCGTACATATTCAAAGTCAAAGTTCATCCCATATTAGTTTTGATATATACATCACCCACTCCCACAATTTTGGATAAACTAGTATTACCCATCTTCACACTGCCAAAGTCTCATGCTCTGTAAGTAGTGAAGTATTCTTTCCTTGAAGTAGCGTGATAAGATGCATCGATGTCAATAATCCATTCGCTCCCTTCGTTTGCAATATGCAAACATTCACCTTCGTCACACAAAAGAACCACAGGTTGTTCATCTGAAACAGCAGCTATAGCATCTTTACTATCACTTTTCACTCTTTCAAATCTTTTAAGTAACGAAGACAGTTTCTTCTAATGTGACCTGGTATACCACAATAATGACACTTAAACCTTGTATCCCTTGACTTCGATATCTCTTTTGACTTATTACAACTTTTATCATTACCATGATATTTATTATATTTGTTTTTCTCCCTGTTTTCAGTTACAAGTGCTTGGGATTGATTAGTACTTGCAGACTTTCTTCTAGTCTTTTCATTAAGTAAGCTAGTACCGAATTACTAACAAACACTACCAACGTTTCTCAACTATCTGGTAATGAGCTAAGAAGTAACAATGTTTGCATTTCATCATTTAACATTATCTTCGTGTTTGACAACTGATTCACTATATTTTGCACCTCATTCAAGTACTCAGCAATAGAATTACCTTCTTTGAATTTCATATTCACCAACTTTCTAATCAAGAAGGCCTTGTTCGCAGCGACTTTTCTTTTGTACAAATTTTGGAGTTTAGTCCAAAGAGAATGAGCAGAAGTCTCAGCGGATACATGGAGAAATATTGTATCATCTAGCCAATGCCTAATATGGCAAATGATTTTTCTATTTAACTTCTTCCACTCATCTTCAGACATTTCCTTTGGTTTAGCGTTATCCCCTTCAATCGGAGCATACAAATCCTTGCAATATAAAATATCTTCCATCTTTGTTTTCCATATCACATAATTAGAGCCATTAAGGTTAATCATCCTTGTGTTGTTATTCTCCATGTCAATTCCACACACGAACAATCTCCCAACAATTACTTTGATACCACTTTGTTGGGGAAAACAAAACAAACAACTACAAAAAAATTCTACCAATGGAAGAACCAAGTAATATTGTCAAACAAATATTCAGTGCAAGTAAATAATCAATGCAAAATGAAGGACACCAAGATATACGTGGAAAACCCTTCAAGGTTAAGGGTAAAAAATCACGGGGCAAATCCAATTAATTCACTAATCAATAAAAGAAGTACAATGTTCTTCTCAAGCCTTTTGCCCAAGGCTTGAAGAATTCAATGAGCAATATAAGGGTTACCTCACAAGAGCTTCAATCAACTTTCCAATCAAAGGGAGAATACACTGAAACAAACGGCACCAAAATTCGGCAGGAAACGGATCCAAAACACACTTATGAGTCTTCAATCAAACCCGCAAATCATCCCCTTTTCTCTTCTTTATTTTCTCTCTCAATAGAGGAATCCACGCAGCCGTCGCACACATGCGCAGTCGTACATGCACAACTGCTTTTACTGTTTTTCTCTCTACAAAACAACCCTAGTTGCTACCCTTTATAAGTAGAGAAATTCTAGGTGTAGAGGAAACCAGCGAGGAAATGAGCGAGGGAGGGAGGTGGCGGAGTGGGAACCGTTCACCTCCCTCGGGATGCGCACACCAAAAAAGATGACACACATCCCTAGGGAGGTGAACGGTTCCCGCCCCGCCACCTCCCTCCCCTCGCTCATTTCCTCGCTGGTTTCCTCGACACCTAGAATTCCTCTTATAAGTATTCATCTCAGCACGTGAGAACAAGGCCTAATCCACCATAATGGGCTGGACCCAACCCAACATGGATAAAGCTGTGAGACCTCCTTCCCACCAGAACATAGGTTAAAGTTTGTAAGGCAACCTTCGTATAAGATATGATAAAAGTTTGTTAAACCTGCTTGGTGCGCATATTCACGACCTATTGAAAAGGAAAGAAAAGTTCAGATATCAGTTATGTACTTCGAAAGCTCTAGTTGTTAGAGAAGCCTAACTTAAAACTAGTAGCAAGGGTAACATAAGAAACCATAAACCCAATATGAGGATAAACATGTTTTACTTTTAACACTCCCCATATGAAATGTTTGAAAATAACTAAATAGCAAGTACTTTTCCAATGAATTTCGACCACCTCTTTTTGTGACAAAAATGTTAAGAGTAGTGTTTTGTTGAGTATACGAGGATCATCTATGGTTTTCATGGTGTGCATTGCGATATCATCCTCGTCAACATAAATTGCTACAGAAAAGCTAAAGATCCATCAATATAGGAAACAAATTAATGTTGGCTCCTCCCCAAGATCTTTAATTCTCCTCATTGCCCGATGAGTTATAAGCTCTTTAATTCTCCTCATTACCCTGGAATATGCTAGCCTTCACCAGCCTCCTCCCCAAGTACTTTGTGCCCCCCCAACAATAAGAACTTTGCTCTCAGCCATCTTCTTTCTAAGTGAAGAACCTCTGTTACCCGAGTCCACATATATACACTCGCCATGCTGATGCCCATGTCGATGCAATGTAGGAGTTGTACACCCTGGACTAGATATACTAATAAGTAGGTGTATTAAGGTGGGTGATGACAATCATGAAATGTCGACGAGCATGATTTAATTCAATAATTATCCTTTTGTTAATCATTTATTTTATACCCACAACATATCTTATACATCTCTGTTCTCTGATCACTCTCACTTTAAAATCACTTCTAGTTATATTAATTAAGAGGAGCGAGCATCAACTACATTAATTAGTTCATAATCTGTTCTGTAGCTACCAGCAATGGAGTGAGCTAAAGTGTTCTCTAGTTTAGTTAGCAAGTACAAAATTAACATTAACACTAGCATTAAGGAATCTGGATGAAGCATCAATGAGGATTAGATTCAGAGTGTTTGACAATTCTATGGCTTGAATTCAGGGGGGGGAAATTGAGGAACTTGGATGATAAAAAGGAAAAAAATATTTTAAAGGTCGAACAATTTACATTAACTTACATAATTTTTCTTATAGTTGTTCACACAAGCCGTAGGTTTATCTTGCAAAGATAGCTTCTTCACTGGGCAAATTTTTTTCTAGCAATGGTTTTTTCAAGAAGCTCAAATGAAATGAACTCTTGACAGTCTGTTGTGCAATGGACCGCTTCATGGGCTATGCCAAGCACTTACAGATTTTCTAAGCCCAATTATATCAAAAACTTTAGTTAGAGGCAAAATGATTCCTTCTATTTCTTCAGACTATATCCCTAAAAGGACTTATAATAACTCATAGCACTACTAAATCATGTCTGCAACTTGTGCCACCTAAAGCTAAGTATCAAAATCATTGTCAATATCCACCATTCAACGAGGAAGATAAGCATATGATATCGAAATTATACTGATCCCAAACCTATTTGATTTTTTTTGGGGGATATGGATATGATAGGGATAATCATTTGTCATTTGATCACCTAAAGCTGGACTTCCACAGCCCCTTAATTATTGGGTTGGGTTTTTCTTATTTTTTGGGGGGTTTGGATGAAACGATTTAAGGCCTTATGCACTGTTTCAGAAAGGCCCATTACTCAATTATTTGGGCTTCAAATGCAGTCCAAAATTGGGTCTGGTTTCTGTTAAGGTTCCTTCGATTCCAAAAGTGGGTATTATTAGTAGGGAGAATTCCAAAAAAAAATATACTGGACGTTGCAAAAATTATCAATTTGATACCCATTACTCCATTAGCAAACCCTTAGTGACATTTTTACCCTTTTCTCAAATTGATATAAAAAAATTCAATAATGCTAGGAAAACCATGTTTTATAAACATGTTTCGTAGCCATGTTGAGGTGTATATCCACCTCAGCATTTTAACAAAAACAAAAATGGGAAAAACTATTGAATTTTTAGATCTCTTTAACCATACTACGTTAAACCCAATCATCAAACACACTGTCGATCATCGGAGAAGTCAAGCATGTCCATCTCATCATCATTGTCACAAAGCATGAACATATCAAGAGAAGTAGTAGCAGAGGTCACAACCCAATCATCAAATACACTGTCGAGCTTGTTGTCAAGAACAACAACCCCATTGGCCGAGGTGAAAATGTAACTTACATGACGCACAACACAATCACAAGACTCCCATCCATTTTTGGACGACCCGACCCAGGCCAGCATTACTCCTCGAAGGAAGAAAGAAAAACAGAGAAAACAATGCTCACCCATATACCAACACATCATCATCCTACCCCTCTCTTCTTCTCTCCAACAGCCATTTGTCCATTTCTTTCCTCCCTATCCTCCTTACCACCGTCACCTCTGCCTCCATTTCATTCCACTTCTCACAGGAGACTCTCCTCCTTCTCATATCTTCGCCGCCCAGATCTTCAAACCTCCTCAAGAGTTTCTCCACCATGGACTCCTCCGTGGAATCGGTCATCGCGGATCTCAAGAATCAGAGCTTGGCCAAGGAGACCAGTCGATCGAAGCTCGAAGATCTGAATTGGCACCATTCCTTTGTTCGTAAAATACACCGTCGAGCTCGTCGTCGTGAACAACAACTAACAGCGATGATGCATTGTCCAAAAATCAACACTAGAAATCTCTCGAAAAAGTCCTTTAATCAATCCTCTATTTTCTCAATCTCACTTTCAATTATTTTCTCATAAAGTCTAATCCAACCAAATTTCACCCTTTCATCTTCTCTCACAGAACCCATCTCTGTAAAATTAAATTTTCTTCCAAAAACAATATCTTTCTATGTAAAAAATGACAACATAGCAGAGGAAACACATAGGTGAAGAAGAAAAAGTTTTCATCTCTCTGTCTTCCTTCCTGATCAACCGATCCTGGTGGACCATTTGCTAATTCCTTCCCTCTGTCATTCGACATAACTAATTCTTTGTGGGGAAGAGAAGAATGCAAATGGGGAAGGGGAGGTGTTTTTAGAGGTAAAGAGTAGCAGAAGTGGTTCAATGGAGAAAGGTGAAAGGGTCTATGAGGAGACATAAAACGTGTAAACTTGCTTTTACTCCTTTTTTCTTCCTTCATCATGTTAATGACGTGAATGTCCACGTCAACATGGTTACTAAACATGTTTGCATAGCTTGATTCAAAAAAATTATGTGATGGAAAAGTTTTATATTATACGCTTACACATTTGTTCTCCTTTTCAATTAATATTGTAATTGCAAGGGACCAATACTTGCAAAACTTCACTTGTCTCTTCTCTATTCTCATTTGTCTAAAGTTTAAAGCTCCATTAAAATGGAGACCGTTGCATTCTCTCCTTTTCTCATTTATGGAAAAACTTGTATTCACCTTTTTTTCTCTCTTATTTTATCTGCAACAAAAGAAGGCAAGGTGTTCAAAACCCCAAAAACTACAGGCTGTGTGCATCAAAAGTTGAACATACTATTTCACATGGTTGACAGTACAAATAGTACTCAACAACTTCACGTTGCGAGGTTGAAGGAGTTTCAATTGCTTATAGTTAGAGCCTTGAAACATTTCGGTCTGGAACTAGAAGTTGATTACACTGACACTTGTAGAGACAAGGAACCAATGTTGGAGATCGAAGAGAGTCAAGACAAGACATCTCCAATGATGTAGCTGTAGTCGTTTTGTGTGTCATATAAGTTGTTACTCTTTAGAGATTTACAAGTGCGATGATTATTCGTCCTGTATCTGAATCTATGCTGATAAATTATATTTTGACATTTAATTTACTTTTGTATTTAATTAGTTTGCTTAAATTTATCGGCGGCAAATATGGAATGTCAGACTTTTATTACTTATCAAAAAATTGACTTACAACCGCGACGGGGATACGTGACGACTTTACCCGTATGAGACAAAGAAAAAATAAAAACCAAAACCTGTCGTGAAGTTCATTGCATATTTAAAACACCAAACGAAATCATCCCAAATAGCCAGCGCCCAGGACCTTGGACAGCACCCAACTTATCCGCACGAACTCTGCGTCGCAACAGGAATAAAGTGTTTGAAACTCCATCGCTGGCTCCTGGACAGTGCTCACCCCTATATTTTGTGAGAGTGCAGGCCGCAGCGGTTGCGACGCAGCAGGAAGGACGCCAATTGCGAGCGAAGCAGGCTGGGAACTCAGGCCATTTGCTGTGAGATAGGTAGCGGGCTGGAATGCTACCTCATCGACCTCTGTTTTGGGGCAGAGTACGTCCTGTTTCATGTTGTCTGTAGCGGCTCAAAGCAAGGTCTATCCGTTGTTCTGGCCGTGCTCCTGCTGGGGAACTGGATGGGCAAGGGACGTAGTCTGACTAGGGGCCTGTTCGGACTGCTGCCGGGGACTGGCTGGGGTCTCAATCTGGCTGGGGCCGAGGGCCAACAGTGGACTGCTTGGAGCCAGGGTTTGGCCAGAAACGTGCGCTGGCTGGGGCTCCCCTGTGCTGATGCAAGGTCTGGACAGTGACGCTGATTCTGGCTTCAAAACTGTGACCGAGTGCTCCATTTGAGTGTCGCATGTATGGGAACTTGCCGCACCGTGCGGCGCTGCCCCTTGGTGAGGCGGAGAGATACAAAATTTGTGGTCTACATGACGGTTTATCGCCCCTGAATTACCTCCATTTATAGGCTGCGACGTCTGGTCTTGGTCACCAATCACATGTGCAATTTGCGATGTTGTATACCCC
Source organism: Berberis thunbergii (assembly GCA_003290165.1). Lineage (NCBI taxonomy): Eukaryota > Viridiplantae > Streptophyta > Magnoliopsida > Ranunculales > Berberidaceae > Berberis > Berberis thunbergii. The sequence goes on along the minus strand of QNQO01007351.1, from coordinate 155,627 downwards.
GCCTCTAGAAGGCATGCTTCCGTAGAATCTGAAACCATCTCGGCACGTTCAAGTACCAACTTCTCGCCCTCCTCGGCATCCACATTTTCTGTAAGTGAATCAAATTTATTGGACACACCACCTGAACCAAATCCGTGACCACCGACCTCTTCTCCCCAATAACCTCATTGATCTCATCACCCTTGCTATTCTTCGCCCCACTCGAACCCACTATGGGGTTAGGAATTGTAGATTTTTTAAGAACAGGTACATATTGTTGCTTTAAAATGTTGGTGTCAACCTTTGGCTTGGCCACCTTCTCCGTTTTTTCGAAATCTGAGGCTCGTCCACCGCTCTTAAGACTTAGTTTTTTCCTACAAAACTCCTTTTGGTGGCCTATCAAAGAACAAAAATCACAGTATTTGAAGCCCGAATATTCTATCTTCTGCCAAAACCCCCTGTTATTAGCCATGTCAATCCAAACTCTAGTAGGTAATTTTTTCGCCAAAGTCATCTCCACGCAAACACGGGCAAATCCCGGGCGCGATAGGCAACGGGTGTGATCATCCATACGCAAAAAACCACCAAAAGAGTTTACAATTGCCTTTAAAATAGGTGGATGAAAGAAATGCAGAGGTAAGTTAGGCAACTCTACCCATAAAGGCACCGAAACAGGGTCTTCCTTCAGACTGAACCCATCATGCCAGCGGAAGGCCTTGAACCGCACTCCACGAATCAAAAAAGAGTCTCTCGACAACACTTTCTTTGCTTCCACCTCAGATTGGAGTCGGACTAACACGTGTCTTTGATTGAGTAAACCAAGTGAGAAATCGCCTAAAATTCCCCAAGTTCTGTGAATCGAGTTACGGATATCTGCTAAGGTGGGTCGGTAACTAGAGAATTTTAGAACAATGACATGTTTTTCCATAAAAACTTCTCCACGAGTTTCATCCGTTGCCGTAATTCCGATGGTCGGTGCCCCTTCTTTACGAAAGCGAGTTCCTTCGACCGGGGTCTCCACCATGTCATCCACCAAGATTTTGCCCAAAATCTGGGCGAAAGAAGGCTTCGTAGATCCATCGACTGGTGCCCCATGCCCAGGTGATGCGAATTTAACTAACCTAAATTAACAGGTTAATTTAACCCACTTGTAATAACCGCAAGTACACGGTGCCTAACTGGTAGACAACGGCAAGTACGGGTCGATCCCACGAGGAAGGTGGATGCAATTGAAATTTTAGAATTGAATTAAACTAATTTATAGGAAAGGGGGTTACAACATTTTTAAATCTAAACTAAAAATAAATGAAAGATAAGAAAAATAAAACAAAATAAAATGATAAGATGGATGGAACGGATTTTGTGTGGTTTGGATTCACCGATGAGTTAACAAAAATATATTTAAATCTAAATTACTGAAATATTAAACGAGAAGCTTTAGGGATGAGAATCCCTTGCTTACACCGAAGATGTGATCATTAAAGCTTCAATTCCAATCATATCAAGTTTCTTTTAAACATTAGCAATTTATCTCAAGCAATTGAACTTTCACCAAGCATTAAGTGTCTTTTTAGGGCACACTTAATCAAAGTTAAGTTTAAAACTTTTTAGCATATGCTTTGAATATTAATCAAAGGTAAATCTAACTACCAAACATATCAATTTTTAATTGAACATGAAAGGTGAAAGCAGTTAATCAATATTCAGAAATAAATTGTTGTTGAACAATAAAACCTTAATTCAGTAAAATAAATTTAAAATAATTCATAAGCTTGAGATGGTGGCACTCAGCAAATCAACAGGTGGTTGTGCACGAATCTCGAGGAAATGACCCAAAACCCGCTCTGTGGTGGTACATAGCAAATTCGGGGGTGGAAATAGCCAAAAACCGAATTAATTAAATCCCGCCCTCGCTACAGTGCTGCTACAGTAACCCGCGAGGTTTGGTCTTCTTCTCCAGCGAGACGGCGGCTTTCGCAGCCTGGTTCTCCCTCCTCGCGGCTTCCCTCGACTCCCTCGTGACGCTAGAACCTGCAACGACGAGCAAAGGTGAAGAAAACCCCGAAAAACAGCACAAACAGACAGAGAGAAGTCGGGAGGAAAACTCCCTGTTTTCGCTTCCTGTCGCTGCTGTTCCCGCGGCGTTCCTTTGCTCCTTGCGTCTTCCCTCGACTCCTATTGATCCTAGAACCTGCAAAGACGAGCAAACAGTGAGAATAAACCAAGAAAACAGCAACAAAAACCGAAGAGAAATCGGGAAGAAATTCCCTGTTTTCGCTCCCTGTTTCAGCCGGTTGCGAGCTCTGTCGGTGGTGGTTGCGGTGCTTGGTCGGGTCGTGATGGTAGTCGTGAGAGAATGAACTCAAGACGAAAAGAGGCCGAGAGAGGGGAGGAAAACGCGCTGTCACGAGGTGAAACAGAGTTGCGGTGCGGCTCTGTTCCGCGGCGAGGATGGCGCTCTGTCGCGGCTGGTTCGTGGCCTGTTGTGGTGGTGGGACTCGTGCGAAGGTGGTGGTGGTTGTGTGGACAGGGGAGAGGACCAGTGAGTGGTGGCGATGGAAAAGTCGACGTGAAACAGGGTTGTCACACCCCTGTTTCACGGTGGTGACGGTGGTGGCTTGTGATGATAATCACCTTGAGATGAGGAAGAGGGTTTGATCTCCACTTCCAATCTGTTCCCTTCTCTTCCTCCCTCCCCATTCTTACCCTATCGTATTGTATTTATAGAAATAGGTTTGGGTTTGGCTTTAGGGTATGAATGGGTTTAGGTTTGGGTTTGGGTTTGGGTTTGGTTTTAGGGTATGAATTGGGTTTAGGTTTAGGTTTTGTGATTGCTTTATATCACCATTGGAATCGACTAATTGTCGTTCCTTAACTTGCCGGTTTAATCTGATTTCATCGTTTACGCTCAAATTCCTACAAAGATATGAAAACGAAATAATTACTATAAAATATAATAATCGAAACACTAACATGTATAAATTAAGGGGTATATTATGTAATAATTATGTGACTATCACCAGGCCCCGTGGGGAAAATGTCGGCAGCAGGCGCGGACATCACATCCAAGCGTAGAACACTGATCTGTGTGTCGGCCTGGGTCTTAGCTTCGTCTGGATCGTAACGGCTCTGATTTCGTTACGGCGGCTGTGACGCTGTGTCGTAACGGCGGCGGTATCGGCGGCTGTGTCGTACTTGCAGTTGTACCGGCGGCTGAGTCGTAACAGACTTCAACGCCCAGGAAATCCAACGCACACACACAACGCGTGTGTCGAGCCAGACAGCCAGGGATCGACAGTACCGACAAGACGTGTTGACGGCTCGAGGCAACACAAATCTGGTCGACCTGATGTCGGCCAAAAGCGACAGAGAGCTTAGGTTTACCAAGGCGGCTGAAAAGCAAAGGCCAGGATTGATTCCCTGGACCGTGGGACAGCTAGGATTGAAGGAGCCGTAATTTGGAAAAAATTCCCAAAACGCCCCTCAAAATCGCCTCTCTCCTCTCAATGTGTCTTGCTCATATTGTGCCCCTCAAAATCGCCTCTCTCCTCCAGTAATGACATGACAATGGTTTAAATTGAAGTTGTGAATTGGATTGGATCAGAGAAATCAAAGTTCATTCAATATACATCGAAGTTAATATATGAAATCGGAAGCTTAGTTTCGCTCCTGACCCTCAAAAGAAGAAATGTGATGATTTTCTATTTGAAACTAGAATAATTGAATGAAACACCCCCCAAATTATATTAGTAATTGCAAGATAGATTGATCTCTTATTAGTCGACAAAATTAAAGTCGTTGTTTTTTTACTAAATTGATAAATTTATGCAAATTAGTCCAATATTAAAATTTATGGGTGTCATGTAAGAGTTTGGTTGGATATCAACTAGTATGGAAAAAATGCTACAATCTTTATTGGTATCAAGTATTCATTAACAAATCCAATTCATGAAATGGTTTTCCGATACTTTATACTTGTGGTGACAAAGTACTCAAACCGTTACCAGTGTTTACAAACGATTAACTGGTATGAATCACTTTATTACCGCAAATAATGTTAAAAACTCGCATCGATTCCATTAACATAACCATTATTTTTATATTATATTAACCAAAATATGAGCAATAGATGCACCGCTTATCAACACTTGACACCATTAAAGTATTACCAATAAAGTAGAAAAAAAAAAAATTATACTCTTTGGTTCAATATTACACATGCAAGAGTGACACGTCCACCAACCCATCTGTTATCAGTATATTGTAGTCGTCCTTGAATTAATATGGTTTCTTCGCTCAATTATTGATCTAAGTTCATTCGAGTGATGAATTAGGTTGGATTGGAGACATCAAAATTTATGGTCGCTCGTGGCATCCAAAGAAGAAGTGTCGTGTTATTCGGTTCTATGCAAGAGTGACATGTCCAACAAGATATTTGTCAACGATTTATTTTGGTCGTCGTTGAAATAAAATGGTTTTAGTGCTCAACTCTTGATCTAACTAAATTCGAATTGTGAAAACGATTGGATTGGTGACATTAAAGTTAATCTCTAAAATCTAAAGTTTAGGTGTTGCTCGTGACACACAAAGGAGGAAGTGTCATAATCTTCGCTTTGAATTAAATCTGCAAGAATCATACGTATTTAAGTCATCTTGCATTAGTATATTATAGTCGTCCATGAAAGGAAATGGTTTCGTCGCTTAGCTTTTAATCTAACTAAATTCAAGTTTTGATTGGATTGGATTATATCAAAACTAAAATAATGGAATGAGACAAAACTCCAATTACATTAGTAATTTGTAACTAAACTGAACATTTATTTTTTAACAAAATTGAAATCGGTGTTATTTCAACATCGGTATTTTGTACTAAATTGATATAAAAAATATACAAATTAACCCAAAATGCAAAATTAATGTTTATAATGGAAGGTTTACATTGGACTTTTGACTAATAAAGAAAAAATATTTAAATTTTTATTGGTTTCAATGTTTGATTAACTAAATAATTCATGAACCCATTCTGTCATGCTCAATACTGGCATTGAAAAAAATATTGTAATCGTCACCGGTGTTTACTAAGGATTAACCAGTACAAAGCAATTGAGTACCACATAAAGTGTTAAATTTGTCAATCTAAATCATTTGAAAATTTCATTGAAACATGATAGTTTTCGAATGATGGAGACTCCGTCAATAACAATATGTTTTCTATGATCTGCTTATCAATGGAAAGCTCAAAGAAATATCTATTTATCTATTGATTTATTATTGTCTCATGTAAATTTAATTTGATCGCCCAAAATACCAATAACAAGCCGTTTTCAGTGATCTGCTTATTATGGAAACATCAAAGAAATATATATTTATTTATATTATTAATTTGATCTATTATTGTCTCGTACGATTTAATTTGAGCACTCAAAGTACTCATTTGGACATATTTTTCTTAAGTTTTCAGCCTAGTTCGAAAAAAATTTCATTGAAAGAGTATATTTTTGGAATGATGATAACTCAATATTTTTTTAATGATGATAACTCAATTAATTAAGAGTTTGCAACGATTCAACTACCAATAGAAACCTCATAAAATGATCTACCTACAAATATTAATAATTTGTTCAATTATTGTTTCATGTGCATTTTATCACCAAAATTATATTCAAATATATTTTCCTTAATTTTAGTCCAGTATCAAGCCTATTCTACCACTGTGAAGAAAGAATGGGAAAAAAAAAAAAAAAAGTAAAGATTGTGCTGAATGGTTTTGGGGTAGTTGATTACTTGATTTAGAAAGTTAACTTTTACAATAGAGAGAATGAGTAATTTCAAATGGAAGAAGATGAGAGGTTGTTGACTTTTAACTCTCCTCCAAATCGATGCACTTACCTGTAAGAGATTGTATCTCAATATCAAATGGAAAAATGGTATCAGGGTATTTTCCTGTGGTCTTAATATCAATTAACAAAGGCTTTTTGCTACACAGCCCGCTCCCATGGCCTGTTTTCACAGCCTTGGGGGCAAAAATACAATGTTGTCCCCCTCTCTTTAAACATTTTTTTGAGAAAATAGTTAAAAAAATGGGCAAAATCATATTTTCGCCCCCCCAAGGCTGTGAAAACAGGCCATGGGAGCGGGCTGGCTAGAATTGGGGTTGGGTATTAAATCGATAACTTTTGCAACTTCCAATATTTTTATTGGAACTTTTTCTTTTATTATTACACAAAAATGACAACTCCTGTACATTTGGCATTATATAAGCCCATGTACCAAATTATAAATGGGAATATATCATCGATTCCTTGGGAAGACAACCTTTAATATGCAAAATACACCAATTTCAGTAACTCAAAACAAGTGGGTTTGCTATGAAATCCCTGTCGACAGAATCCTATGTGCAGGTATTGAGATGCTTGGGATGTATAATCTTCTGTGGAGATTCTCCAATGAATTCTTAAGGCCTTATACCCCATTTACTAGCTTTGCTTCTACCTCAAGACAATCTAGACTGTGTAGCTAGAAGCAGTGACCGGAATGTTGATATTATGCGAGGTATTGACCGGTAGATAAGCCATATACATTACCAATATATCATGCTAGGGAATATTAGAGAAATAGCCAACTCTTGGAAGGTGTTTTACAAAGCAGAAATTCTAAATGTCGAGGAAGTGGGCGAGGAAACGAGCAAGGGGAGGGAGGTGGCGGGGTGGAGACCGTTCACCTCACTCGGGATGCATGCCATCAATAATTGCGTGCGCATCTCGAAGGAGATGAACGGTCCCCACCCCGCCACCTCCCTCCCCTCGCTCGTTTCCTCGCCATGTAGAACTGCTCTTTACAAAGAGGAAAATATTTTCCAATATTCACACTTAAATTTCTCCAGGGAAACTATGTTCATTTTTTGTTTTTAATATTAAGAAAAAAATTAGAGTGTCTCTAAGGGATATCCTAAATTAGTAAAAAAGTCAATTTAGGGTCTCATGTGAAAAAATCATGCTCTAATAGAACCCCTGTACATATACCTATTTTAACTCGACTTCTCTCTCCCCCTCTATATTTGGAGATATCCATGCCATCTCCCAAATTTTAAAAAATATTAAAATAATTCTTAATTTCAAATTAATAATAATATAATTAAAAATATCTAAATAATAATATAATAGAGTATGATTGAAATTAATAATAATATAATTAAAATTAAGTTGATATAAAAAAGTGAAATTTTTTTTAAATAATAATGAAAAAGCTAAAAAAGGAAATGTGATTGAATTAATAAAGAAATAAAAAAACTCATAAAATTAACGTTTGATTAGAATGAGAAATGATTGATATCCCAATTTAACTTTTACAAAATGTTCTTACTTGAGTCTTTGTCAGGCACTCAATGACAACAATATCATTAATTTCCAGATTGTGATTTATAGTGACATGTAGGTGACATTTTGAACACCATCTAGAAGTGGGGGAATTCTAAGTGGCGAGGAAACGCGGGAGGGAGGGGGGTTGGAACCCTCCATATCTCTTGAGATGCGCAAGAGTACACATCTTTGAGGGAATGGAGGGTTCCACCCCCTCCCTCGGGCATTTCCTCCCCAGTTAGACAATTCCCTAGAAGTGACATGTTTAATCCATGAATTGATTAAGAGACAAATTAACCTAAGTTATGGACTAGCTTTCTGTTGCTAATTAAAAAATAAAATAGTTTATTTCAATTTGTTTGGTGAGACTCTTATGTCTTTTTATGAGTTTTCATTTTTCATACTTGATTTTGACTATGACACGTTTTATATCAGGGGAGATGTATCTCTAATAAATAAAATTTTCCTTGATTAATTATGTTAATTCATAATTAATTACACTGTCTGAAGTGGTTGCTTTTTTACTCCTTTATAAGTTTTGCTTGTTTTGTATAAAGGAAATTGTTTATCTTTGATAGAAAGAAGACTCAACCCTATCTCAAACATGTAAAGGATTCTTCCATTCACATAAAAAAAATTGTTTTCTCATATCGAAGTTTAGTGTTAGTTACTTAGTTTATTTGTCGAATTTGGACATGTGAACTATGTTTAGGTTAATTCTAGGGGGCGAGGGAATGCCATCCCTCTGTCACGTGCTGACCTTTTTCCCTTGGCTAACACGCTGCCTACTAGCGTCACACTCCCGTCGGACTAACTAGTCAAGGCACTTCGATGCTTGGCTAATGCTAAGTGTGGCTACGAAAGCTTAAGTGAGGAAAATGCTAAGGCACAAGTGTTTAGGCTTTTGAAAGAATGCTTTGTATTGCTTGAGAGAGTTGTACAAGTGCTTGATGATCTCTACAAATGAATGCCAAGGCCTATTTATAGGCCCTTAAAGTCCTAGAGGCTTCTAGTCTAGAACTTTCCACAATCCTCCTTCAAAGGAGTATTCTCTATGCATCTAGAAAGTTCCCACCTCCAAAGGAACCATAAATTACAAGGAGGCTTCTAGAAAATGCTACATAAATATGTACAAGGGTGTTCTAGACTCATCCATGCTAGAACACTCTAGATAAAGCTATGCTAGAATGTCCAAGAGCACTCTAGAACCTTCCGGAGGCATCTAGAGAAAGCTATGCTAGATGGCTCGTGACATTCTCCCCCACTCAAGTCCTTGACGACCTCGTCAAGACTGTGCCTTGAACTCCGCAATCTTGTCCTGGAATTGCAATAGGGCACCCTCTTTCTCCCATGAGGCCTCACTATTCGGTAGTCCCTTCCATCGAATGAGATACTCATTATAGCTTGGCACACCCCTCCGTCGGATGAGCCTCTTTGCCTCGATGCTTTCGATCTTTCGATCAAAGGAAGTTACGACCGCGGTTGGTGCCCGATGTGACTTGCCCCTCGTTGGATCTTCTTTATCACCATGGTAGGGCTTGAGCATGCTCACATGGAACACCGGATGAATCTTGAGTTTGGGCGGCAACTCAAGCTTGTAAGAAACTCTCCCGACCTTCCGTAGGACGGGAAATGGCCCCTCATACTTCCGCACTAGTCCCTTGTGCACCGAGCGGAAGACCTTGAACTGTTGTGGCAGCAACTTGACCATGACCATGTCGCCCACTTGGAACTCGAGAGGGCGTTTATGCTTGTCTGCCCACTTCTTCATCTTTTTAGACGCCTTATCCAAGTATGCCTTCGTTATATCAAGCTGCTCATGCCACCCTCGTGCAAGTTTGTACGCAGCGGGGCTGCTACCCGTGTAGCCCGACGCAACGGCTTGTGGAGTCAAGGGCTGCTGGCCCATGACGATCTCGAACGGACTTTGTTGCGTTGATTCAGACCGCTGCAAGTTGAATGAGAATTGAGCCACATCCATCAACTTGGCCCAATCCTTCTGGTTGGCACCCACAAAGTGCCTCAAGTATAGCTCCAACAAGGCATTCACCCTCTCTGTTTGCCCATCGCTTTGCGGGTGAAAGCTTGTTGAGAAGTGTAGACCCGAACCCAAGAGCTTGAATAATTCCGTCCAGAATTTTGCTGTGAACCTTGGGTCCCGATCACTTATGATGCTCCGAGGCAAGCCCCAATACTTCACCACATGCTGAAAGAACAACTTGGCTGCTTGCTCGGCTGTGCAATCGCGTGGGGCAGGTATGAAAGTCCCATACTTGGAAAAGCGATCGACCACGACCATAATAGAGCCATACCCATCAGACTTGGGCAAGGCCGATATGAAGTCCATTGATACACTTTCCCATGGCCTTTCCGGAATTGGCAAAGGCTGCAATAGTCCTGCCGGTACACGCTGCTCTATCTTGTCTTGTTGACACACAAGACAAGTCTTCACATAGGCCTCTATATCATCCCGCATATGAGGCCAATAGTAGTCTACCTCCAAGAGTGCCAATGTTCACTGCATCCCCGGATGGCCAGCCCACATTGAGTCGTGGCACTCCTTCATGATGTCTCGCCTAAGATTATCCCACTTAGGCACATAAATGCGACGACCGACGGTGTAGAGCACCCCATTCTCTACCCAAAATCGTCGAGTCTTCCCCTCCTTGGCCATCTCCATGAGTCCCTTGGCCAAGGGGTCTTGAGAAGTCCCCTCCTTGATCCGATCAAGAAGGTTGCTAGCGGCGCTGCTTGCGCTAGCGAGCATGGCCTTTCGGCTGAGAGCATCAGCAACAACATTAACTTTGCCCGACTTGTACTCCATGACATAATCGAACTCCGCTAAGAAATCTTGCCACCGAGCTTGTTTGCGTAGCTCTTCCAACTCTGGCGGTGCCATCCGATAAGGCACCATGGCTGGAGGCCTAGCCCCTGGCTCCAGCTCGATCATATGATCGACTTCCCTTCTTGGAGGAAGTCTCTTGGGTAGCTCTGGAGGCATGACATCTTCGTATTCTTTCAAAACCGTAGCTACCTCCTTCGGAACCTCGCTGGGTTGAGGCCCATCTTCGATCAACGTGGCCACAAATGTTGCTTGCCCCTTTTGCACGCCTTTCTTCACTTGAATGGCTGACAACATCTTGGCCTCCACGATCTCCCGAGTGACAGGGACAGAGCATGCTTCTCGATCCTTTGCAATAGTCATCGACCCGTCCCTTTCTAATGTCCATGGCTTCACCGTATCCATGAACTCCATGCCCAGCACCAATGAGAAGTCGTCCATCGTGACGACAGTCAGGTCCACCATCCCCTTCCATTCGCCCAAATGAAGGGAGACGCCTCGTGCTACACCATGGATAGGCACCGGTGCTGTGTTGACGGTCTTCAAGGTGCCTGGCTCCTTGGTGTACTGCACGCCCAGCCTTGTTGCCTCCTTTAAGGCAACAAAGTTGTGCGTTGCACCCGTGTCGACGAGTGCCTTTGAAGCCTTGCCATTTACCTTGGCTTCCACAAACATAAGAGCAGATTTCTTCGAACGGGGCAGCATACTTACCTTAGCCACGTTGCTTTGCTCCACCGTAGCCTTGACGCTGCTTAGCAAGCGCGAAGTCCCCATTTGCGCCTCATCCCCCGATGATTCCCCGGACGATCCACTCTTGCCAGCGATCATCGCATTGAGCTTCTGTCGCTGTGGGCACTCCCTAGCCCAGTGCGGCCCTCCGCACAAGAAGCAGTCGCGGTTTTTCACCTTGCTATCCGAGAAGGACTGCTTGGCTTTGTCCTTCCTCTCGAACTGCTTGCCGCCGCTGCTACTGCTGCTTCTTTCAGTGGGTTTTGCTCCCCCACCTTTTCCCTTGTTACCGCCGCCACTCATGTTGCCGCCCTTGTGGCTTTTCGAATCAGCCTTGTATTCGAACAAAGATTCGGCAACTGCGATGGCCTCCGCAAGTGATTGAACATTGCGTCTCTTTAACTCTTGCTCAGCCCATCGTTGTAGTCCATCCATGAAGTAGATGAGTTGAGTCTTCTCCGGCATGTCCGAGACTTCAAGCATAAGAGAAGTAAACTGCTTGACATACTCTTTGATCGACCCTGTATGCTTCAATCCACGCAGCCTCTTCATAGCAACTTCCTCCGCATTCTCCGGATAGAATTGCCGCTTGAAATCCGCCTTGAACTCGTCCCAAGTCTTAAGTGAGCAAATACCCTTCTTGATATCCGACTCACGCCTCCTCCACCAAAGGATGGCATCATCACCCAAGTACATGGTGACGGTGGTGATCTTGGACTCATCGTCGTCCAAGCGCATAGCGTTGAAATATTTTTCAACACTCCATAGGAAGTTGTCGAGCTCCCTAGCATCGCGCTTCCCATGGTACCTTGGCGGCTCGGGCACCTTCATCCTTGGCCCCTCTCGTATAGTAGCACTACCTGCCACAGCCGCCTTGCATAGGTTGACGTCCGATTGCAAGGACTCAACCTGCTCCCGGATGGCTTGGAGCTGCCCCATCAGCGTGTCCTTGAGTTGGCCCATCTCGTTGCGCATGGCATCCGCAACTTGGTTGACAAGAAGTTGAGTCTCGTCCTTGGCTTCCACAGTGCCAAGCTCAAGGTCATGGACGCGGCTATCGAATTGCTCGATATCCATAGTGACGCTAGTCAACGTCCCATTGAAGGACTCAACCTTCTGTTCCATATCCCCGACGCTGTCCTGGAGATCACCCACGGTCAACTCCACCTTGGCCATACGATCCTCAAGCATGCTGGTCCGACTAGTCTTTCTTCCAGTCTCCTCGACCACGGACCCTCCAATAGCACTCTCTTTGTTTCCCGACATGATCAGATTGCTCCGCACCTAACCTTCGTACACACAGCAGCTAGCACAACGCAACTTCAGCAAGATCGCCCCTACGATCGTCGCTGCTCTGATACCACGTGTCACGTGCTGACCTTTTTCCCTTGGCTAACACGCTGCCTAATAGCGTCACACTCCCGTCGGACTAACTAGTCAAGGCACTTCGATGCTTGGCTAATGCTAAGTGTGGCTACGAAAGCTTAAGTGAGGAAAATGCTAAGGCACAAGTGTTTAGGCTTTTGAAAGAATGCTTTGTATTGCTTGAGAGAGTTGTACAAGTGCTTGATGATCTCTACAAATGAATGCCAAGGCCTATTTATAGGCCCTTAAAGTCCTAGAGGCTTCTAGTCTAGAACTTTCCACAATCCTCCTTCAAAGGAGTATTCTCTATGCATCTAGAAAGTTCCCACCTCCAAAGGAACCATAAATTACAAGGAGGCTTCTAGAAAATGCTACATAAATATGTACAAGGGTGTTCTAGACTCATCCATGCTAGAACACTCTAGATAAAGCTATGCTAGAATGTCCAAGAGCACTCTAGAACCTTCCGGAGGCATCTAGAGAAAGCTATGCTAGATGGCTCGTGACATCGCTCCTCTCCCTTGCGTGTTCCCTCACTCCCTAGAAGGGCTCCTATGTTTAAGATTCTTGCTTTCTTCTCATCATGTTCTTCTCTTAGCTAAAACAATAAAATAGTTAACAATTTTATGAACACTCAGCAATTTATAACTAGTTGTATGTTACAAACTCAACAGAACTTCTTTCTTTAGTGAATATTGAAACCACGACAATGTTTTGACTTCAATAAAAATTGAGATGGATCGATCATTTGAATGAGAGTATAGAATGTGGAGCTCTACACCTACTAGCTAAAAAAAGAAATCCAGACATATTATACACATGTTAAAATAAATAAGTTATCCACTGAAATAGTTTATTTGGATGCATGTTCTTTCTTTTGTTAAATAACAATCACTTTAACTTAATTTCCTCACTTTTCTTTCATAATTATCCAAAGAAGGTTGAATGATCAACTACTTTCATAATTAAAAGACTGAAGTATGTTAATTCTATCCAAACAAGCTAATGTTTAGGTCTAAAGCAGTCAAAATAGGCATGTAGTATGTTACCCTTCTACAGGTTCTGAAGTGGCACTTGGTTTATAACCATGTTTTGCCTCAACAGGGTTTAAACTAGTTATCAAGATTGGATTGCTTTTCTAGCTTTTACAAAAGGTGATTTCGTGTTCATTACTTGCATATTTTAAGATCCATAGCAAGTTGTTTATGACTTTATGTAACTTTTAGGAATTTGAAGAGAAGTAAATAGATTAAAAGGAGATCCTTTGATTGGGATTAATAACTTCTTGATCATTATTTATTTGTCTTATGTGGATGATTCCATATTGATTAATTAGACGTCCAATCTTGATCTTATACTCTTTAGAGTTAGTTTGAACAAATAATTGTAAGGCAACTATATTTTGAAAATAGGAAATACCAGCATGTTTTGTTTTTCTTCCAAAGCAAGGAAAGTTGAAAGATTCCATTAGAATATGATATTAAGAGTGGATCTTCCAAAAGGGATACATGACAACAATACTTTTGCCCACACTAACAGTCATGGCCTCTATCAATCCTGCTCATTGATTGAGTTTTTGCATGTAAGGGATACTTTACTGTTTTGAGAGAAGAGGCTCATTGGAGGAGATAAAGCAATTGGGAGGGAAGGAGGGTTTGATAGACAACCATTGCTATCAATATGACACAAAAGAGGCTCTTGCATATGCATGAAAAGTGAGACTAAACCTCAAAGACTTCATGATGAATAGCAAAAGTGTTGCAACAAAGTGATGCGAGGAGATCAGTGAGGGTTACTAAAGTGAAAAATATTTATCTTCGACGATTTGGTCCTAAAATCATAAAGGACTCGTGTAAAAAGACATTTTGATTTCATGTTAATAACAAGCATTCATTGTAGAATTTAAAAACCTCCTTCTAGAAAAAGATCCATCATGCTATGATGCGCGACGTGATGATGCCAAAATACATGTACATCTTGGTGTACTTTGACATGTTATGTATTTGTCGCTCAAAATACATAAATGATTATCTCTACTTGGTTTAGAGGATGTTCAAAACTCTCAGCGGCACATTGGGAGAGTTATAAGCTTAATGTAATTCATAGGAGTTTAGTTGCTCTATAGTCAAATAACCTTAAAGCCTGGTTTTGCTACAGCTAATGAAAGAAATGTAGCTCCTTTAAATGATATATTTGGAGCTTTCGGCCCGAGTCCTCTAGAGCCCCAAATGAATTCTCTTCGATTACTCACCCTTCAGGGCCGGTTATGATAGTGTACAAGCATAGGCATTGTGTGTACAACCGTATATGAGACAATTATGTCGCATCCATCGAACAACCATGCCAAAATTGTGCTTCTTAAGTATACGGTAATTAATATTTTTTTTTTATTTTTACATCTCAAGATCAAGAGGATATAAAGAAAAACAAAGAAATGCCAATTATGCCATATTTGTCGCCTTTACATAAAGCCCCCTTTACATTTATGCCATATTTGCCATGTGATACGTGGTCCACAATTACCATGCATCTAAGCTATACAAATACTTTTTTAGACAAGCCACCCCAATAAATTTTCCTAAGCTTTTGGTCATTAATCAATGCAATTACCAAAATATCCTTGCCATCAACGGATCATGAGCCTTTTATGAAAAGCCACCCACCCCATTAGGTTTTCAAAAGCTTTTGGTTATGTCATTAATTAAAATAGTGTGGAAGAAGATCCCACGCCGAAACCAAAATTGAATCCGAATAAGTGAATTTAGGCTTTGTTTATTTCATGAAAAAAAAAATTCAACAAAAAAAATTATGGAAATAAAATTTTAGGGTGTGTTTGATTTGCCAAAATTGAGTTTTTAGCGTTTGATTTTTCTAGGAAAAATAAAAAATTTCCACCGCTGAAATGTTTCTCACTTGAAGTGGAAAAACTTTGTTTGGGTTCCTCCTCGGAAAAACTTTCCTTGTTCAATCTTTTCATTCACCGATGACTATCTCCTCGACTCAAAACCCTCGAGAGATTCAACGTCTGAATATTTAAAACCTCATTGAACAATTTCTCTCTTCTCCACAACAATTCCTCTACAAAATAGAAATTTTTTGGTAATGAAATCAAACAATGAAACTTTTTTCCAAAGAAATTTTTTTTTATTTGAATTTGTTTTCAAAAGTCAAACACACCATTAAGGAATTTTATTTTCCTTTCAAACTTTCAAATAACCAAATATTTGTCTTGTGCGATAACTGTTAGGATGATTGTGGTAGCGGTGACAATAAAGGAGATGGTGGTTAATTTTGTAGTTAGTGTGGCTGTAGAAATGGTAGCGGTTGTGGTTATAGTGACGTTGGTGGTGGTGAAAGTAAGTGACGTTGGTGGTGGTGAAAGTAAGTTGTAGCATGACATTGGTAGTGATCATTGTGTTATGGTGGTGTTAGTAGTGGTTTGTTGGTTGCAAATTGTGATATAGTGTAGTGGTGGTGGTCATGGCGTACTTGTGTGGTGAGGGTGGTGGTGTTAGATGTGTTACAGTGGCGGTGGCGGTGGCGGCGGCAGCGATTGTGTTATACTAGTGGTCATGGCATACTTTGTGTGGTGAGGGTGATAGTGGTGTTGTTGTGTTGGTGGCGCTGGTTGTGGTGGCGGTTGTGTTTGGGTTATGGTGGTTTTTTTTTACCTGGTGATGGTGATAATGGTGGTTGTGTTATAGTGGTGGTGGTATGGTGGTATTGGTGACGATGATAGTGTTGATCCATTGTCGTATGATACCGGTGCTATATTTAATTGTGGCTTGATAGTGTGGTTCTAAAGTTGAAATAGTGATAATAAAAAATTAAGAAAAATCCTAAAAAATCAACATCCCATTTAAAATGCTATACATTCAAAATTTATTATTCAATTTAATTATGCACATGACTAATGCCTAAGACAAGTAGATATTGTTCAAATAGAGCTATCCACTTTATCCATCCAAAAAAATAAAACTCAGAATAGTTAAACAATCCAAGTATTTTGAATCAGATATGGTCATCCATTTTCAAGTCAAATAAAAACGTTAAAATTCTAAGATCGCATTTTATTTGTAAAGACCTCAATTACAAGGTTATAACCTTGTTATTGTAGCAGACTGACAACTCTCTAATTCTTATTAGTAATATATGCTATATGCTTAAAAAAAAATACAATTGTAACAAAAGAAATGCAACGACTACTCCACACTGTCATTTTCTCTTTCTCACACCACTCTCACATCATCTACTTTCTTAATTACACCACCATACTTTTCCACACCACCTATATAAACAAAAACCAACATTTTCCCCTCTCCATTCAAATCGAAATTCCATTCTTCCCTTTCACATTCGAATATCTTCCCTCTCCTACATTCAAATATCTTGCAAAATCGAAACCAATCTCTCAATCTCACTCGAAAATCTCGTCCCTCTCCCTCAAAATCTTTTTTCCCTCCCTCAAAATCGAAATCCTAAAAAATTGAACCCCAAATCGCAACCTCCCCAAAAATTTTCAAAAAACTAAAGTAATCTCATAGAAACTTCAGAAATATTTTCAATCACAAAAACAAAGTAAATTTCAGAAAATCACAAAAAAAAATATTGCAAAAACCTCGCAATAATCAAGGCAAATAGTAAAAAAATTATTGAAATTTCTTGTCTATGAGTTTTTGCAAAACCTCGTAAGTTTCAGGCGAACAGGAAATTTCAGCAATTTTTTTTTTTTTTTTTTTACAGATTTGTGCAACTTTAGTAAAATGATCATAACTTGCTCATTTTAAAACATTTTCAAATGATTTTTTTTATTATTAAACATCCAATTTATTCAAATAAAACAACCACGCCCGAAGGCTACATGACTGGCCCAAAAGGGATAACTAAAAAGCCGAAACAAAGCCTTACAAAAGATAGGATGCACCAATATAAGCCTAGGCAAGATCAGTCTTTGTACCTTTTGGTTATTGTCCTAGCCCTATTGGATTTTCGGGGACAAATGCTGATATCTTTGGTGTGGCGCCTCTTATTCATCTGTCCGTCTGACATAGCCCCTAAAGCCAAATCACTGATCGCTACCTGTGGCTCAAGCTCAGATTCTGAGTTGACGTCATCACTATCCTCACTAGAACATTCGAGTGTACTGAGGTCAAAAGTCGGCGGTCGAAGAATCCTATTTTCTCTGAACAAAGATATAGCCTGATTCAAATTGTCTCCGACTCTTTTATAATCCGGGGAAGTTTTGATAGCATATTTGTCAAAATGTCCCTTTAACCTGAGCAGAGACTGCAAATCATCATCCGAGAATTCCTGCACTTGCTGACTCTGTATAGCATCCCCTAGCTCTGTGCTAGTAGCACCGATAAATGGGTTGCAGGGCGTTGGCTGAGGCGAAACCTCGATTCCTGTCTTGGTACAGGGCGTATGCTGGGGCGAGGCCACTTCCACTGCCTTGTTGTGGGGCGCTGGCTGAGGCGAGACTCTGTTCTCTGGTGTGGTGCATGGCGCGGCAATGACGCAAGCTACGTCCACAGCCTTGGTGCATGGCGCTGGCTTGGGCGAGACCATGGCCTCTGGCTTGAGGCAGATCGGTGGCTGAGGAGAAATCATGGCCCCTCTTGAAGGGTAGAGTACTGGCTTCTATTTTCAAATGATTCAACTTAGCCGAAAGTCATGAACTTTTGTGTTTTATCAACTTGAAATTAAGTCTCGTTCGAGCACATAAATTGGCCAAAAATCATGAACGCTATCCCATTTTCATTGCAAGACAGATTTTAGTTGTGTGTTCATGACTTTTGGCCAACTTATATACTCGATTGAGACTGAATTTCAAGTTGATCACGTTAGTCGATCAACTTATGTCCTTGTGTGCTCGATTGTGGAGTAGTCACTGCCCAAAAGAAAAGGGGGCAAAATGGGAAAAAAGAGAAAAAGGACAAAGATCAGCCCATATCTAAAACTTTTGGCTTTTTGCGTTCGAAAGAAAACCTCACCCAAGTGCATGCGAAGCTTATCATAACCTTCTAGTACACAATGGTAACCTTCTAGTACACAATGGATGCGATTTATGTGGGCCTTGCCAAAGCCCAAAGATTGAATAAGGATTCTGTACAATCAGACCTCAAGGCCCACCATCTCTCTGTTCTGATGAAAGATCCAACTTTATATTTATATTTATAGATGGGTACAGATAGACTCGATGGGACGACTCTGCTCAACGAAATCCCTACCGTTCTTTTCTTTCGCCAATTGGCCCCTTGATGTGACCTCGCGTTAAATTTTTGTTTGCCCACTTTCGTGATTCAATCCCTTCTAAAATATCATTTTTTTTATTGTTAAAATTCCCGAAATGAGGTAAGAAACAGATAAGAAAAAAGAAAAAAAAAAACCCCTCGACTTGAAAGAATCAAACACGTATGTCATGCGTATTTAAAATCATAATTTTAGGCGATTATCAATAGCATTACAAAATGACATTTTCCAAACCTTACTTTTAGTATATATAACTATGGTTTCCAAGATATCTAGAGTTTCAGTGTTAACTTTGGTTTGGTGTAACCTACTTTTCCACATTAGGACCACCAAAACCTATTTCTTGACTTTGAGTGGTTGAAATTTAAGGGAACTGACATTTCTACCCCTTATTTTAATGCTTGGCAAAAGGCAATTGGACAGTTTTCAACATCCAAAAACAGAAGAATGCAATGCGCCAATTGTCTAAGTAGGAATACCTCTCGAACCTCCAAAGAACGCCCATTATATCGATTGATTGATATTCAAAATCAAACCCATTTGTTGGTTTCTTAAATCAATATAAATTTTTCAATATTTAATATTGGATGTTGATATCTTGGAATAGAGGAATCATTCGAATTTCCTTTGAAACGGGATATCACATTTCAAAATCACTACATTTTTCACAAGCCTGATTCTAGGGAGCGAAGGGACTGCCCTTGCGCTCTCCATCGCTCCCTAGCAAATTAAAGCTCTTTTCACTATAGTAGATGCTCTAATGATGATTTTTAAACTATTATTTTATTTCAAGAATCACACATCTCTACTGTTATATTATAAATGCCGAGCCTCAAAAGAATATTAAATGGTGTCTTCGTTACCACTTTGAAATTCTAACAATGCCCCTCATAAAATCTCTTATGTTGACATAAATGAAATTAATAATAAAAATCTTGAGGGTGTTTCGGTAATACAATGTATCGATACAATTTTAAAACATTTTGAATTCTAAATATCCACTCAGATTTTGCATAATTTTATGGAACTCATTGCAACTAACTATATAAAAGCCTTCCAATTATTCAATATCACAATTTACACTAACAAAATTTATTATTTATAAAATAAATAAAAATTATCATATTTTTCACATTTCTAACAATAACCCTTTTTTTTTATGGATAATAGAGTTGAATGGTGTCATGAAGGATGAAATCCATATTTAAATTTCTTGAAAATTTGTTACACTGTGTAAATACTAAATGCCAATTAGATTAGCACACACATTAACCATTTCCCTATAGTAAGGTTACCATCTAAGGAACCATTTCTATTATGGTGAAGGATCAAATATCATCGTGACACCTTGTCCCTTAATTAATGCTTGAAAATGCACACTATACTACAATACAATCAACATCGGTAAAATTGTGGTTGGAGCATTTGGTGCAACGAGAAATAGTGGTTGGGGCAATTGGTGATCTAAAAAATAGAACTATATTTCAATCCAAACTTGATCAGATTTCCATTCGAAACTAAACCTCACACTACTCCAACTATTACAAGATATCTTGATATTATAATGGTGAGCCTAAACCTTACACTCTAGAAAGTAAAGCTAGAGTCGTGTTGCATCCAAACACTCCAAGAATCCAAAACAATACCACCCAAGCCAATAGATTTTAGTTCTACAATATTATGTGCTATTGAAGATACCCAAGAAGCTTTTCAGGGTTTTAATTCTCATTCTCATCAATCTTTCTATGGATGAATGAATAAATGAAAGTGGATAGATCACCCATATCTAATCTTATCTTTTCAAGAATATTTGATTGAAATATGGGGAAGGTGGAGAACTATCCAGTCATTCATCAATCTCTCCACCACAATAAACCTCAAGACATTAAACGCCTTCATACTATACGTTCATTTGTTACTTTCTTTGAAAAGTTAAAGTTCACTCGTTTTTCTTCACTTGTGAGCTTTCAATTCTACAAGTTTCTTAGTGTACCTAATGTAAATGTGATTGTTATGACGTATTTCTCATTGAAAATGAAACCCCAAATATTTGGATTATCACTTTAATTAATTGAAAAATGACTTTTAGAGCCTATTTTTTCACAAAATAGACAATTTAGATATCATAGTTGATGTAATGACTAATTTGTACCTAATTTTATACTTTTATAACTAACAATGATTCTTTTTTTAACCCAGGTTATATGACATATTTACATTATAAAAAATTAGGATTTATAATATAAAATTGTTATTGAACGACAATTTTAGTTACTCTTTGTTATTGACCAACAATGACTACAAAAAAAAACATACGTTAATTGTTATTAAACAATAATTTTATCAAGGACTATAGAAAAAAAAAACATTAGTCTATTCAATGATCTGAATAAAATTAGAATTTATCATATGATGTCAATTATTTTCAGGTTAGTGAACAGACTAATGTTTATTTTTCGTAGTCCTTGTTAAAATTGACATTCAATGACAATTAGAGTAGTTTTTTTTTCTTCTTCTGTAGTCATTGTTGGTCAATAAAACTAATAAAGAGTAACTAAAATTGTCGTTCAATAACAATTAACTTAGATTTTTTTTTTCTTCTGTAGTCTTTATTGTCATAAAATTATAAAATTAAGTTTTCTATTTTTTTAGGAGAGTAAACATGTCATATAACTTTATGAGTTAATAAAAGAGTCTTTGTTAATCATAAAAGTATAAAATTAGGCACAAATTAACAATTACATCAACTATGATATCTAAATTGTCTATTTTATGAAAAAGTAGGTCTTAAAAGTCAATTTTTGTTGATTAATGCTTGAGCATTTTTCACCGAGTGAGACAAATTGTCAAAAAGGTAAGATGTCTATGACATTAACTTGAGAAGCTTTGATTAATCATCTTGACTAATTATATGTATAGCCAACCTTTTTGCATTTGTTTAGAGAGACGTATGGTTGTATCTTATATCCTATTAATATAGTTCAAGCTAGTTGAATATTGAATCATATTCTAGGATCGATGATGCTATTTTTGAAGTATTAATCAGCTGGCTTAGTTTTCAATCAAATGAATGCATGGGAAAATAAATAAAAATTAATAAACAATCAAGAGTGCTTACCAAGTGGTTAGAATTGGGCTTACAAAATGTATAGGAGGATTTAATCTATATATATTGTGTAGGAAGATTTTGAGGAATTTCGGCAACAACTCTAGCAAAAATCTTGTATATAAACTATGTAGTAGATTATATAGAGTAGTGAAAGAAAAGAAAGTAAAAAGAATATAGCTTTTGCGTTTAGTAGCAGGTGAGCTCAAAATTGAATATGTTTTTTATTTTAGATAATGAATAAAGTCTATTTTACTGTAATTAAAAAAATATTATTAATTCAAAACCTATAAAAAAACTCATAAAAGTGATTAAAAAAATAATAATAAATAAACATCCAATTTAAGAGAATGCTCATCTCTTTAAGACCGCAAGTTTCCTATATCTTGACAAAATTTTAAGTTCTTAACTTTATTTGGAGTTGTCGACATTAGGATCAACCACTCACTTTTAAAGCACACTCATCTCTTTAATGCTCCTGGCTTACGTATATCTTTGATTTTTTTTTCTTCTTTAACTTTTTGGTTTGTACGTCACAAATGTTGATGCTCTTACTGAAAACTTACCAATTAGATTAGTTAAAATGTCCAAAATACTCAAACCCCAAATGGCACCCCATTAACACCTTTAATTAGATTCCTTTTGACACTTAAAAATGACACTTGGTTCTTGAACAAAAGCATCAACTGTAAAACCAATACAAGTTGGTGAAAGAGAGGTAAAAAAAATTTGTCTAGGGAGAAGAAGAGAAGCCAAAATATCCATATTTATTTATTAATCCCTGAAATGTTGTTTGCTTCCCAGCTGGGTGTTGGACAGTTGTGGAAATTTTCATTTCCATCCCCTCAATCCACATGCTTCATCTCTGTTCCAACTACTTTTATTTAGGAGATTCCAAAGTCCCCTCACTCTCTGCTTTTACTGTTTTTTTTTTTTTTTTTTTTTTAAATATTTAAATAATTTTATTTTATTTTATATATTTCTCCTAATTTTTTATTTTCCTGTTTCCACCTTGTTGGCTCTATAAAATCCAGGCTTCTACACTCTCCAAAGCCCTTCCACTTCTCCTCTCTTCCCTTCTCTATTAATTAGATCATTCTATAGATCTCTGTTTCTTCTTCTTCTTTTGGTCTTTTGAGTTTCTTTGTGTTTTTTCAGAGTCACCCATTTCCAGTTTGAAGGCTTCTTTGTGGTTTTCCACCTTGTTGGCTCTATAAAACTACATCTGGTCAATCTGGAGATTTTTCTTCAAATTTTGATCCTCCAATCCATCCCCCTATATAACAAGTTCTTTAACTCTTCATCTTGATGATTAATACTTTGATCTTGATGTTTGAGATTCATGTCTCCAATTCTCAGTGAAATCCTACTCTCTGGGTTTATGATAAATTCGACACTTCGGCGCAGGACCCATTTAGTTCAATCTTTCTCTGTTGTCTTCCTCTACTGGTTTTATGTGTTTTCATGAATAAACCCTCTCAAATTTGATCTATAGAGACCCCTTAAAGTTATATATATATATATATATATAGAGAGAGAGAGAGAGAGAGAGAGAGATATTGCTTATACCTATATATTTTGGTTTAGGAGTTAATCTAATCTTGAAAAGCTAGTGTTTTTATCTAAGCTTTTTGATCTCTGGGTATCGTAAATATAGTTATGGCTTCTTCTAGTGGGACTTCTTCAGGTTCAATTACTCAACTTCATAACTCTGGCTCTGAAGAGGACCTTCAGCTTTTAATGGAGCAAAGGAAGAGGAAGAGAATGTTGTCAAACCGAGAATCGGCTAGGCGATCAAGGATGAGGAAACAGAAGCATTTGGATGATCTCATGGCACAAGTTGCTCAACTCAGGAAGGACAACAACCAGATTGTTACAAGCTTGAACATCACCACACAACAATACTTGAACATTGAGTCTGAGAACTCAGTGTTGAGAGCTCAAATGGGAGAGTTGAGTCATAGACTAGACTCACTTAATGAGATCATAAACTACATGAATTCTTTCAACAACACTGTTAATGGGTTTGAAACTATTGATCATCATCAGGAGGCTCAACTAATGAGTAGCAGTAATAATGATAATTCATTCATGATGAACAACAACCCATGGAACTTGCTCTACATGAATCAGCAACCAATCATGGCCTCTGCAGACATGATGTTTCAGTGTTGATTGGTGTCTCAATTATTGAATTCAAGTGTTTAGGTTGGTTTGTGTTTGTTCAGGTTCTTAAAAGAGTATTGATTGGTTCCCAACAGGAGGTTTTAAGTGCTAGTAGGGCCTATAAATTAAAGCTAAAAACTAGTATGAGAAACTTGTACCAAGGAGATGTAGTAGTAATAATAGTGGTTGTACTAGTAGAAGTAGAGAAGAGTTGGTGATCTAGTTCTTGGTTTGTAAATGGGGGTCAAAAATCAAAATCATATTATGTATTCAAGATCTATAGTTGTAATTCATCTCTCCTTTTATGATCATAAATATGTGGAATATACGTAAATTTTAATATATAGATTATTGCATTTTTCTTAGTATAGTATACTAAAGGTTACTGAAAACATGACATTTTAGTACTATGTTAATGTTGATGAAAGTATGATAATTTTACAAGTTTCTCCTTTTCATATAGACTGGCAAATATGCAAGGCATGAAAATATGTTAATGTTAATGTATGGTGTGTGTATATATATATTATTTTTATTTTCAATTATATATACAAATGGGAGATAAAAGGCGATTGAAATTTATCCACATATAAGAATCTTATGGATCACATAAAATTTAAAATACCAAGAGTGCATGAGTTCGATTCTCATACCCAATATTTTGATATTATTTATTTTTCTTTAATTGTTAATGGTGGTGATTAAACATGCAAGTATGAACGATGAAAACTTAAGGATGATCATGTTTTGACAATATTTAATTTTTTATCATGTCAACGACACGGGGAATACTTAGTCTATATTACAAATCAGAATGATGTTTGAGGTTGAAGATAAAAGACGGCTGAAATTTATCTAATTATAAGAATCTAACGGATCATATAGAACCCAAAGCACCAAGAGTGCATTGGTTCGATTCTCATACACAAAATTTTGATATTTATTTATTTTGATATTTAAAGGAGAATACTTTTTATTTATCATGTTAAACTTTTATCGTCGGGAATACCCTAGTTTATATTAAAAATTAGGATGATGTTTGAGGTTGGAGATAAAAAATGGTTGAGATTTATCCAAATATAAGAATCTAATGAATCGTATAGAATTTAATTAAAGACCAATAGCCAGGGGCGGACCTACAAAAGGGTGAAGGCCCCCTCTCAACTTTTAAAATAATTTTATTATATACTTAACCTTTAAAAAAATCAATTTTATAATGTATAATACAATATGTAAATTGTTTATTCAACATTTTTATATCTTTCTATTGGTGTAGTGGTTGGAAGTTTGTAAACTTTTGTAAACAGTATATGATTATTGATGATTACTATTTTTATCATTGTTACTCGCCTGGTTTTTTATTTTCAACACAATTTTATAGTAATTGTAACAATTTTATATTAAATCATATAGCAATTTCTTTATGTTCATACAATTTTGTCATTGTGACATTCTCCTACTTTTTTTTGTTTTCAACACAATTTTATATGTAATTGCAAATATTAAAGCAACGAATTGTTTGTTCACAAGTGGCGTAAATCCTACATCCAAAAAATATTTGAAATTAATATATAAAATAATAACTAAATAATTCAATGAAAATATATGTCATTAGCCAACTCGTACAAAATTTGAGCTTCATATAAACATTTTTTGATGAAAATGTATTAGGATCTTATTATGTTCGTAAATTTTCGATTTTTTTTAGGTTCAATTAAATATTTATCCTAATTATTTTGTGATTCTAGTTATTACGCTCGCTTTTTAGCACCATGTTATAGTTGCTTTTTAATGTTTATATTACTTAATTTGAAAATTCTAAAATGCACTGGAGTTTCGCCTGGATGGTACCAGGCACGTGCACTCCCGCGCATGCCAGTCACGTGGGATCAAATGGGCAAAAAAAAAAAACAAATCGACAGAGAACTCTCCATCTTCATCATAATCTGTGTATCCTAAAAAAAAACCCCAATTCGACATCATGTTAATCTTCGAAATCTCCCATCTTCTAAAACCTAAAAACCCGAAAACTGCAACCTGCGTGATCCCAACAATTCTTGCAAGCAACAACCCAATCTTCTTACCTATATTCATCTTCTGATGTGGATTGAATGGATGCTTAGCATGTGATGCTGAATCGAGCAAGTCTAGCCAGCCATGGTGACAACGGATGCGGAGACGGCGGAGGCGGAGACGGTGGTGGTGGAGATCCTCTCAAAGGGGTTTTTTCTGGGTGGGATCCTCTCATCTTTCTGTGAAGATCTCTTGTGAAGAACAAGTAGAAGGAGTAGAAGTAGTAGAACATATAGATATTAAGAAGAAGAAGACCCTATGAGATCCTTTCCCCCATTGAAGGTGAAGATCTCTTCACAGAAGGAGTTTCGCCTGGAGATCTCTTGTGGGTTTCCCCTGCTTGTGTTGATGAAGATGGAGGGTGTTCTCTTTGTCGATTTGGTTTCAAATTTTTTTTTGCCCACTTTTAAGCTCACGTGACTGGCATGTGCGGATGGTGCACGTGTTTGGCACCATCCAGGCTAAATTTCAGGTAAAATAGCAGTACTCCCTAGCATTACTCTACTTAATTAATTAAATTACCTAACTTCGTGTCCTTTTTTAATAAAACAACATAGAAGATGTCATCGGTGAAATGCATATAAGCATAGGTAGGAATATGGATTTTCAAGATTTGGATGATCTATACAAATTGGGAAATTCTAAATGTCGAGGGAACCAGCGAGGGAGGGGGTGAAGTCGTTCATCTTCTTCGAGATGCGACAAGCACGTGTCTCGAGGTGCTTTCACGCATCTCGATGGGGTAAACGACTTTCACCCCCTCCCTCGCTGGTTCCCTCGACATTTAGACAAACCCATACAAATTAAGTTTCTCATTCCCCACCTCATTAAACATCACCTCATTATATATAAACGCACATTAAGTCTTCTATTGATAGCGAAAACAAGAAACCTATAGTGAATGACATGTTTTTCAAGTAACAGGCTTAATTAGCCAAGTCATTCACTATAGATTTCTCATGTAATTCTCATGTTCATGGAATTTTCATTTCACTATTGATCACAAAATTAAATGGTGAATATAGAGTAATACATCAATTTATCATAAAATATAAGGATCCCCTTATAAATTTTTATGACATTGAATTCTATGCAACCAAACACACCCTAAATGAGTAAATGAGTGGCTTAGTAAATCTCTAATAAAAAATAACCACCACCGAGAGGGAAACAAAGTGCAAAGATGATGGAAGTAAGTCATCATATGCTCTCTCTCCAAGCTAATTAATAATCTGTTGATTGCATGTTAGGTAAAGAAATTAGCAAAATTAATATTGCAATTAGAGAGATGATGAAAGCATGTGGACAACCATTTTATGAAAGGAAGTCATTTTCTTAACATGGTTTAGTGGATTTGTTTAGTGGGAATTTGTAGTTTTAAATTAGTTTTGTGACTGATGAAAGGTGGTGAAGATTAGACTAGTGTTTTGGATGTTTGTTCCTAATTAATGAGTTGATGACAACTAAGAGTGTTGTGTGTTTATCAATTGAGTAAAAGATGGTGGGTGAAATCATACTTCAAAGTGACATCGTTGAATACTATCCATGATTTTGAAAGACAAAACGGGGGTTGGATGGATGGTCAAGTTATCATTAAACAGAGACTCCTTTCTATGTTCATATGATGTATGTGTGATAAGATTATGTTAATCATTTTTTTTTTTTTTTTATTTCGGCTTTACTAGAGTGCATGACTTCACATGGAATATCTTTCATTTCTTATTTTTGTTGTTACGCGACGTCAAGAAACACTTGGAGATGGATAATTAGGAACATAAGAATTTTCATTATCAAGACTTGTTTCATAGCTTGACTTTCATTTTGTTTTCTCACAATTAGGTTCTGTAAGATCAGATATTTGAGTTATAAGTCCCATTAAAAAAATTCCTTGACAAAATTCGCATTGTATTTTAGGGTTGTCTTAACAACTCATTATGTTATATATTTTAGGGCCTGACTTAATTATCACCATCCTAACAATAATGAAACACACTAAGCATTAGCTAGGAGCCTAGGAGGCTTCGAGGAACACGTAAATCATATTTTTGGGGGTTTAGGGTTTCCCTTTGATTGGAAACATTCTTCTCAAACATCAAAGTGCGATCGTGATATATTAAGAGCACGGATCATTACACCAACCTAATTAAGTACCATACACAAAATGTTAATTATTTCCTTAATCCATCATCTAAAATTGACTTTATATCCAATCTTGGATTATAAGAAGGTTAGCCTTGTTTTGATGCATTGCTTTCAAATCCCCATTTGTCATCTAAACCACTTATTACAAGTGAGATATAATACTTATCAATGAAGCAAACTTAGGTTATAATTATGATAAGCAATTAATATATTGTGACTACTCCACTTTCTAAATGTAAGGTTGGCCCTGTCTTGGATCAGTTAGGTACTAAAGCAACAATTATTGAGTGGCATTTAAGTGTAATTTTATAGTGCTAAGAGTTCCACACATCTTTGCCTTTTGTAATTTTTGTTCTTAATTCTGGTTAAGCTCCATTCTTTTCATGTTTAAGATTAATGTAGCTAGTTTCACAAATCGTGGGTGTTTAATTAATCAAATTGTACCTGCAGGCTGCAGCCTTTCATAGATCAAGTGGGAGACTCTCTTAAACATGCAATTTTATATTTCTAAAATCAGCTTAATTTTTTCTCAGAAAACTAAAACACTTGAAATTCCTTAACTATCTCACAAATAAATGATGGTTAACACACATTTGCTTTTGGTTAAAATCTCATTTAGTACAAAGATTCTCATCTTATACCAAAATGTTTTAGCTTTGCTGCACCAATCGAGAGTGTGTAACACACCAATTGTTGAAAGAAGTGGTCGAAATTAATTAGGATTAGTTATCTTTATTAGTGGTTAATAAAATTCCGATATGTGGGGATATTTTTAGTATAGTTGTTGGGAGTTACCAGTAACTGAACCACGATGGGGTTCGTCTTCTATACGTGGGTAGTTTTTTAGTTCAGATTGTAAGGCATATATATGCCAGACATTTGCATGAATAAGATTGGAGAATTGAAATCGTATTCATCTTCATTTCACTTCAAAATCATACTCTGTTTTATCATTTGGTATCAGAGCAAACTTCACAAGGGCCTGGTTTTTTAAGAGAACAACAACAGCAAAAGGAGAAGGAGATGACCTCTGAAAGCAGTTTCGTGCAGCCTGCAATTCCTAGATTCGATGGGCATTACAACCACTGCAGTATGCTCATGGAAAATTTTCTGAGGTCTAAGGAATATTAAGGATTGGTGGAGACTGGAGTTACGACAGTGGCTGAAGGAGTACAGGCCTCAGAGGAACAAAGAAAGCTCATTGCAGATCAGAATCTCAAAGACTTGTGTGCAAAAAATTACTTGTTTCAAGCCATCAATCACTCAATTCTTGAAACAATTTTGAAGACGGGCACTACAAAGGACATTTGGGATGCAATGAAGATGAAATATCAAGGGAGTGCCGGAGTGAAGCGAGCTCAGCTTCAAGCACTCGGGAAGGAGTTTGAAGTCCTCCACATGAAAGTAGGTGAGTTTGTAAATGACTACTTTGCACGCACCCTCACAATAGCTAATAAGATGAGAACTCATGGAGAGAATATGGAGGATATGATTGTTATAGAAAAGATCTTAAGGTCAATGGCTTTTAAATACAATTATGTGGTTTGCTCAATTGGGGAATCAAATGATATGGATGAAATGACAATTGATGAACTACAAAGTAGCTTGTTAGTTCATGAACAAAGGATGAATAGCCATGAAATTGAAGAACAGGCTCTGAATGTCTCACATGAGGACTATCAAGGTGGTAGAGGATGACGGAGAAGTGCCTTTCGAGGACGAGGAAGAGGTAGAGGAAGACAGGCTCAAGACAAGTCACTTCTGGAATGCTACTACTGCCATGATCTTGGACACTTTGCGTTTGAGTGTCCAAAAAGAGGCCAACGTGTTCATTACGCAGAAGCACACGATGAAATGCTCCCGATGGCTTATGTTGAAGACAAAAAAGAAGGGAGTGAGGAAGCTTGGTTTCTGGACTCAGGTTGTAGCAATCACATGTGTGGAAAGAGGGAGCTCTTCACTTACCTAAATGAAGGGTTTCGAGAATCGGTCAAGCTAGGGAACAACTCAAGTCTTGTCGTGGTTGGTAAAGGTAATATTCGTATGCAAGTTGGTGGAGTCACTCAGGTTGTAACTGAGGTATTTTATGTACCTGAGTTAAGGAACAACTTATTAAGCATGGGGCAATTACAAGAGAAGGGTCTGGCTATTCTCATTCAACACAACAAATGCAAGATTTACGCATCTGGTAGACACTACACCAAAATGGCAGTTTAGCTACGCCGAACTGGCCACGGTTCTAAACCGTTGGTGTATTTGCCACGACAAAAAACCATAGCTATAGGTACCAACGGCTTAAAATCGTGGGTAAAAAACAACCTGGCCACGGTTTATAACTGTTGGTATAGTTGGCACGGCTAAAAACCGTGGCTAATAGTAGCAACGGCTCCAGACCGTGGAGCCGTTGCAAAAAAAATGTAGCAACGGTTCTAAACCGTGGCTAGATCTAGCAACGACTAAGAACCGTTGCAACCGTGGCTAAAAACAATACGCCAAAAACGTTGCAACGGCTTAAAACCGTGTCTATAGGTACCCACGGTTTAAAACCGTGGCTATATACGCCAACGGTTTAAAATCGTAGTTACAAAAATCAATTTCGCGCTTTTGATTGGAGGGAGCTATTTGGCGCTTTGGCGAAAAACATTTGGGGATAAAGCATACATGGGAGAGGAGACTGCGTTTTGGCGAAAAACACAGTGGAGAGGTGAGCAGATTTGGCGAAAAAAATTGGGGAAAAACTAGGGTTTACTGCCTTTTGAGGAAGCTCGGTGTTGGGTTGGATGATTTACTGCCTTCTTCTGCTGTGGGAGTGACTTCGTCTTCGCACCAGAGTGGGCGTCTTAAGAAGGTATTGTCTGGGTTAAGGGCGGATGGTGAGGAAGGGCGTCAGGTTCAGGCATTGACACAGCTTTGTGAGATGCTCTGCATTGGGACGGAGAATTCACTTAGTACGTTTGCTGTGGATTCGTTCGTGCCCGTGCTCGTGGGGTTGCTTAACCATGAGAGTAATGCTGATATAATGCTGCTAGCAGCTAGGGCACTAACCCATTTGTGTGATGTGCTCCCGTCTTCTTGTGCTACTGTTGTGCACTATGGCGCAGTTTCCTGCTTCTGTGCCCGCCTTCTTACTATCGAGTACATGGACTTGGCAGAGTAGGTATGGGTTTCATTCAGTTTATATAAAGTTAACAATTTTGAATTCGAATTATTATGTCATAGTTGTATGAGAAACTGGAATTCTTTCAGTAGATATTTAATGGCAAACACCCATTTATGCAGCACTCAAGTGGAGCAATCTGTCTTAGTTTTGCAGCAAGCAACCCAATCAGCGCTAATTACTCCACAACCCAGACCCTGCGTCAAAACAGGGGACATTGTAGTGGGATTGACCCAGCCAGCGCACGCCCCTAGCCAGACCACGGCTCCAGTCAGTCCAAGGTTACTGCCGGACCTCGGCCCCAGCCAGTCCACGACATCAGTCTGAACACGCCACCAGCCAGACTACGTCCCTTGCCAGTCCATGTCCCCAGCAGGAGCACAACCCCCAACACCGAGGATGTGCCCCAGGCCTTGCTCTGCGCCGATACAGGATGCGTGCCCTAGACCGAATTTTGCCCCGAAACAAAGGCCAATGAGGTAGCATGCCCGCCAGCTACCTGCATCACAGCAGGTGGATTGATTTCCAAGCCTGCTTCGCTCGCAATTGGAGTCTTACCTGCTGCGTCGCAACCATTGCGGCTTGCATTCCCACAGATCACAGGGGTGAGAACTGATCTGGAGACATTGATGGATGTTCAAGCTTTATGACTTTATCCCGTGGCCATTGGTAATTTCCCGATCCCCGGGGCAGCTGGGAAAAACAGGGTGGGGGGATTTTGTATGATGTTGCTGTTGGATTGATGAAGGAGAACCGTGCTTTGCGAAAACTGAAAAAAAAAATGAATACTAATTCCCTTGACAGTGCCACAGAAGATAGTGACGCGGCGGCGGCGGATTCGGAGTTAGGGACGAAAGCACAAACTATCAAAGATTTAGCTTTAGGGGCTCAGTCCGATGAGAATCATAGGAAACCAGTCGACTTGGCGGTACCTACGGGCAACCGTCGTAAGACAAAGAAGGGTAAGTTTTTCACCCGAGTTTAAGATGATAGAAAATCTACTTTTTTAGAATGCTCGTGGGGTTGGTAACCAATCCACGAGAAGGAGGTTAAAAATATGGTTGTGGAACATAAAGTCCGAATACTTATGCTTGCAGAGCTTATGATTGATGCTAATAGACACATGGAGATTGGAAACAAACTCAAGCTTGGTGGATTTGTCTCGAATGAATCTTTTGGCGGCAAGATTTGGATTCTTTGGGATACCTCTCTTGTCCTTTCGGTGGTGGATATGTCGGATCAGATCATCCATTGTCAGGTAACAGACTCTGCTTCAATAATTTTTTTAATTTCTTTTGTTTATGCTAAATGCTCTGTGGATGAACGAAGGGATCTCTGGTTACATATGGTAAATTTTGTTGCAAATTATGATACTCCATGGATGGTCGGCGGTAATTTTAATACATATTTGCATTCGGGCGAAAAGGTGGGGGGAGTGACAAGCATGTCCCATTTCTCCAATTGTATTGAAAACAGTGGTCTGATTGATTGTGGATTTTCAGGTCCTCGACTCACCTGGTGCAATAACAGGTGTGGTAGTGAGCACATTTGGGCCAGACTTGATAGAATTTTTGTTAATTCAGCTTGGTTGACAGTCTTGGGTAGTCCTAAAGTGGAGCATCTTTGTAGAACTTTTTTCAGATCATTATCCGGTGTTGACCTCTATGCCAACACAATCAAAAATTGGTTTTGCCCCTTTTCGTTTCTTAAATATGTGGACGACTCATTTTTTATCTGATTAAGGACAAGTGGTCGACTGACGTGGGTTCCATGAGACCTATTGACAGGGTGGATGCCAAACTTAAAATGATCTGACGAGCTCTTATACAGTGGAACAGGACGGTCTTTAGTAATGTGTTTAGCAGAATCCGAGCTTTAGAGGATGAAATGCAACAGTGGGAAACAATTCTTTTGTCGGGTTTCGCATCTATGAGAACTAATGGGCTAAATGTTGCTGCTAACTGGGATGTCAATGCTTGTAGCAATATACATTGTTGTCAGGCAGAGTACAGATTAGCTCTCAAACAAGAAGAGCTTTACCGGATGCAAAAATCAGGTGAAAAGGAGTTCAAGGAGGGGGATGTCTGCACTAAATACTTTTTTGCTTCCACTAAGTCCAAACAAAAGTATTGAGCCATCAATCAGATTACTTTACCGTGCGGTAGAATTATTTCGAACCTGGTGAGATTCTTGATAAAGCCAATTAGTTTTTTGCTACTCTGATGTCTTCTCAAGGAGATTGTCTGGTGGATACGGATTTGTTATCCTGTATTCCGAAGTTGGTGGAACCTGGTCAATGCGAGGTCTTGGTCAAACAACCTTCATTGGCGGAAGTGAGAGATGTTGTTTTCAACATTTCCAAAAATAGTACGCCAGGTCCAGATGGCTTTACTGCTGATTTCTTTCAGTCTTGTAGGGAGATTTTGAGTATGGATATTTGGGAGGCAGCTATACAATTTTTTGAAGAGGAGGCAATGTCGTCGTTCTTTTCGACAAATTTCATGGCTTTCATTCCTAAAATTGAGAATCCAGATTCATTTTCTGATTTTCGCCCAATCAGTCTGTACAATGTGATCTATAAGATCTTCAGTAAAATCCTTTGCAATAGGCTGGTAGATATCATGCTAAGGTTGATTTCTCAGGAGCATGGGGCTTTTGTCAAAGGCAGGTTCATTGGTGAAAATATTGGTCTGGCGCAGGAACTGATTAGAGACATTAACATGAAGGTTTTTGGAGACAATGTGGTGCTGAAAATTGACATGGAGAAAACCTATGACAGAATGGAATGGAACTTCTTGCTCGCAGTTCTTAAAAAATTTGGCTTTAATGGTAGAATCTGCCATCTCATCTCCAACTGTATCGCCTTTTGTGGATTCTTGATTCTGCTCTAGGGAGCCTACAAAGGTTTTTTCAGATCCACTAGGGGTTTAAGGCAATGAGGCCCTCTTTCCCCGTTTCTTTTCATTATTGCCTCTGAAGTGTTGAGTAGGGGATTGAAAACCGTTTTTGAGAATGGCAAAATTGGGTATTATTATACTCCAAGG
This sequence comes from Berberis thunbergii, assembly GCA_003290165.1. NCBI lineage: Eukaryota > Viridiplantae > Streptophyta > Magnoliopsida > Ranunculales > Berberidaceae > Berberis > Berberis thunbergii. The sequence goes on along the minus strand of QNQO01007351.1, from coordinate 121,414 downwards.
AATTGCAATCCTATTTCCCACCTTCTGTATGCAGATACACTTTGATTTTTTTAAATGGCAGAAAGTGTTCCGTCATGGGATGCATGGAGTTTCTGCGACGATATTGTTCGTCCTCGGGGCAAAAAATTAATGCGAGTAAAAGTTCTTTTACTTTGGATGACAAGGCAGCAGTGGAGCGCATTGTGGCTTTGAAGAGTTGTACAGGTTTTCAATCTCACGTTGCTCCATTGAAATATCTGGGCTGGCCAGTGTTCCAAGGGCGAGTTAAAATCTCATATTTTGAAGATCTAATTACTAAGATTCAGGCTCGTATTCAGGGATGAAAAACAAAACTGTTATCTCCATGAGACAGATTAATCTTGATTAAGCATGTCCTTAGCTCGATTCCTGTTTATATTCTTAGTACCATGTGTGTACCAAGGAAAGTTTTATCACGGATTAATATTTTGCTGACGGACTTCTTTTGGGGGGATTGTGAAGGCCGAATAAAGAAAAAATGGGTGTCATGGGCTAAAATTTGTTTTCCTCAGGCGGAAGAAGGTTTGGGTGTTAGAGACTTGACGGTAGTGATGGAGGCTTTTCGAATCAAGGCTCTTTGGAGACTTCTTACTTCAGACTCTTTATGGGCTACCTTTATGAGGAGTAAATACTGGCTACGAGGCGTTGCTTTGAATAGTCAACCTGTGAAAGGTGGGTCTTCTCCTTTCTTTAAAGAGATCATGCTTGGGAAACCTTTTCTTTTGAGTAACTCGCTTTGGCGTATTGGCATGGGGGATATCAGTTTCTTGAGAAAAATTAGAACATGGTGGCTTCTTTCAGGAGATCGGCGGCTCTGGTTAATCATGGTTTTTGGCCTTCAATTAGTGAGGTGATTTTGACAAATTTTGAATTGGTCCATCCAGATCTCAGAAGTTTGGCGCGTGGTCTTTTTGCTGATAGATTACTTGGTGAAGCTCATGATGAGGACATGTGTGTGTGGGTTCCAAATCTGAATGAGCTCTTTTCCCTTCAGTCGGCTTATGAACTGCTACGGAAACATGGAAAGGTCAATGCATTGAGTCCAAAGCTTTGGCGTGACATTCTTCCTTCCAGAATATCAATCTTTGTTTGGAAATTACTCCATAGAGGAGTACCGGTGGATGGGGAATTATACAGATGTGGTTTGAGCCTGGCCTCTAGATGTCGTTGTTGTTACTCGCCAAAGCGAGAATCTTTGAACCATCTCTTTCTAGACGACGAATTGGCGATGCAGGTGTGGAGTCACTTTGACAGAATTTTTGAAGTGCATATAAGACGACCAACATAAATCTCAACGGTGCTAGTAATTTGGTTTAAGAGAGCAGAACGCAATTCGCAGACAGGTGTGTTATTCTTTCTTACTCCTATGTTCATTTTATGAAAAATTTGGAAACAAAGATGCAAATGTGTGTATGAAAATGCTCCCCCAAATCCTGCTTTTGCAATTTTGAACATTAGGCATCAGTTGCGATTGGCAAATAAGTTTATGATCCCCAAACAAGTTAGCAATAATAAGGCCCCCTTACGAGCTTTGGGGTTGGATGTGATACCCGTTAGAAGGAAGTGTGTTAGATTTGTTTTTTGCCACCCCCACCCATAGATTTTGTTGCGCTTAATGTGGATGGATCCTTCCGCAAGGGCAAGGCATCCGGCGGTGTGATTATTAGAGACTCTCGGGGTCACTGTGTTGTGGGAAAACAAATATTTTTCAGTGCAGGAACTAACAATAAAGCAAAACTTTTGGCTCTAGTTGAGGGACTCCGCCTTTGTCTTGCTTGGGATTTCAAAAAGGTGGTAGTCCAAACAGACTCGGCACTTGTTTGTGGTTGGCTTAAGGATATTTTGAAAATCCCATGGCATTTGGAGAATATTTTGAAAGAAATTAGGTTGTTGGCAGCAACAATGATGTTAGATTGCCAACATATCTATAGAGAGGCCAACGCGATGGCGGATGCGTTAGCAGATAGAGCACAACGAGACCATAGGACTGCTTCTTTCGATGGGACTGATTTTCCTAGGAGAGTGGCAGGTTTGATCATGCTTGACAGATTGCATACGGCATATATTCGTCATGGAGATGCGTAGAGATAGTTTTTTCAGGCATTCGCGGCTCTTCCTGCTCTTGCTCACCGGCTGGGAGCAATGTAGCAGGAGGCGAGATTGCAGACTGTGGTTTGGTTGGATTGCAGGAACGCGCGTATGGATGACTCACAGATGTGTGCTGTGTTGGCGAAGGGATGATCCGAGACACTGCAGCACAGAGCGCATCCCAGGCAGGGTGCGCTGCAGTTTCATCGTGCTCTGCATTGCAGACAGAGTGCGATGTCGATTCAGCGTGTCTGTTGCACACCGGTTTTGAGCTGTGGTTGAGGTCTGCTGGGAGGCTTGCGGGTTTTCTGCATGATGCTGCGAAATAGAGCTTGTGTTGGTAATGTCCGGGTTGCTGGGAGCTGACTGCTTGGGCTGACTTCATTTGGTGCTTTAAGTTTGTAATGGTTTTCATTGCTTTTAGTTTTTGCTTTGGTTTTCATACGGGTAACGTCGTAATGTACCCCCGTAGCGTTTGTAAGTCAATTTTTTGATAAGTAATTAAGGTTTGGCATTCCATAGTTGCCCTTCCTCACTGGAGGTTAATTTAAAAAAAAATTTAAGAAAAGAAAAAGAAAAATATTTGTTAAACAAATTGGAATATAGCTAAACCCAAGCCATGTTAGACTTGGTTCTAACTATCTCCAAGCTCCTCCGAGTTCTTCTCTCCACCTCACTTGACCTATCTCTTGCTCGGTATATAGTCCCAAGTTTGCTTGGTTGGTTCGAATATGAAAATAAAAGATTATAGTGAAGAAAATGAAATAAGTTCTTGAATAGAGTTCAAAGCTTTGGACCATCAACTAACGAATGAAACAAACAATGGAGCTGTAAATAGTTAAAAGGTATCCAAATCGAAGTTGGCCTTAACATAAAAGAGTCTCATCCCTTTCTTTTTATAGTGAGAATAAGGAAAAAAATGGGACGGATATAGTTCGGATACATAGGAACCATATCCAGATGTGAATAACTATGTAAAAATCAATTCTTCTACATGAGGCACAAAAGAAGGCAACATGTGCAAGTCAAAGGAATTGAAACTTTTGATCAATCACGTAGAGCTCTCTCAAAATCATCAAGACTTAATTGAACAAAATCAAAGGGAAGTGAAATAGTTTTGCGTGCTATGTGAAATAAAAAGAAGAAAAATAATAATAAAAAGATTATTGTCGTTTTTGGTTTTGGATGCAAGTATGTGTCAAAATTAAACAAAAATGCTAGAAAATTAGGTTTTTAAACCAAGTAAACAACCACGGTGACATGGTTCTCATTAGGGGAGGACGATGCATCCCTCGAGATACGCTAATCACTTGACCCTCACATTGGTTGCAAAATCCCACCTTGTTTCGAACAAAAAATCCCTTCACGTGACAAAAACACCCTCCCGGGCACCAACGTCGAGTTGTCTATAGAGAATTCTTGGAACCCTTTTATTTAAGGAGATTGCAAAATAATACCACCATTTTCGTTGAAGGACACCACCACCCCACCTTTTTTATTTATTTGTTGAAGAACACTACCATGTTCCCTTCTCCACTTTATTTTCTCTCTTCATAGGAGCAACACCACCTCGCCCCACTACCTTCAGCCGCACCACCACACCCTGCCACCATTCATTTATTTCATATCTCATTTTCTTCTCCATCAATCACCACCTCCACCTATCTTCCTCTTCCTACCCTTCACCACATGACCTCGCCACCGCTACCTCTCATCCTCCTCCCATATTCTTTTTTTCTTCTTCATTTCTCCCTATCACCATCTCTATTTTTTTGTTATTTGTTTTTTTCTTCTTCTTATTTTTCTTATCTACTTTTCTCATTTCTTCTTCTTATCCCCTATTTTTTCTCCTTCTCCCTCGTGGAGGTTCCTGGGAGGGGAAGTTCTCCACTTGCTGGAACCTCCGCAAGGAAAGAGAAAAAGAGGAGGAGAAAAAGATAAAAAGAAGAATAAGAAGATGGGATGAGGTTGAGAGGATGCAGTATTGATGGAGGGGTGGCGGTGGTGATTGATGGAGAAGAAGAAGATGAGGGGAGGAGGGTAACGAGAGGTGGCGGTGGCGGCAGTGATAGAAGAAGAAGAAGAAGATGAGGATAGATGGTAGTGGTAAATGAGGGGGAAGAGGAGGATGAAGATGAGATGTGGCGGTGGTGATTGATGGAGAAAAAAGGAGAGAGGAGAAGAGGGGCTAAAGTTATTTTTTTTTTTATTTATATTGGTGTCCTTCAGCAGATGGTGGCATCCTTCAGAAAGGTAGTGTTTTTGAGAAAGTAAAAAGTTGGTGGTGTCTTTCAGCAATAATGGTGATTTTATTTAGCATCAGCCTTTCTTCAAACTCTGGATCTAGGGCGGGAGGGAGGGAGCAAGCAAGACAGACAGACATCACACAGCGGCAGTAAAGTAGAGCAACTCAAAGTTCTCAGAGGAGAAGAAAAATGCGTTCCGCCTCTCCAAAATGGCGATACTCATGGGAGACCCAATCCCACATCCCCACACTTGGATTGTTCCTCTTCAAGCCCGAAATCAAACCTTCAAACCACTGCAACAACCTCAAACTCTTTACATCTCCACCAATCTCCGTTTCTAGTAAGCTGGGACGACGATGAAGGAGAAACCCAACTTGACTCTTCGGGTTTCTCACTTAGGGTTCCTGTTCCTAGGGTTCTCATTGATGTGGGTTCTCCGTTGGATTTCAAAGCATTGGAAGGTCATATTGTGGTGAAGCTAGCTCTGCTACTTCCGATTAATCATCAGCTCAACTTGAGCATTGGTTCAGTTTTGGATGAGGGTTCTCACGGAGAGAATGGGAATTTGGATCCCCTTTCGGTAGAATCTGGTGAGTTTATGTCTGTTTTTGGTTTATAGCTTAGAAATTGCATGTATGTATGGTATGAATAAGTTTTGTTCAGTTTGGTTGTTGATTTTTTATTAACCATTTTGGTTTTTATTAAAGCTCATGTATGTGAAACTAGCTACCATTATTGTATTTGAGTTTGATTGCAGAAATAATTTGTCGAGGGGTCTGTTCGGACAAACCTAGAAGTAGGGATCGCAATGGGGCGGATTTGGTCAAATCTGTTCCCCGGGATCGCAAATCCGCCCCAAATAATCGATTAATTATTTTTGCTAAAACCATTCCCGTTCCATCACGGATGGCGGATAACTGCCCCATTAGCTGTGTCTCCATCTCCATCACCAATAATATTTAGGTTACAAAGCTAAATTTGGGTTCTTCAAATCTAGATCTTGATCAAGATATGTGTTGTTGTAGTTTTGTGAGCGGATTGGAGGGGATGGAGTTGAAGAATCGAGCTCTTCACTCCATTCAGACCGAATCGAAGGGGGTCATTTTCAACCCTTCGATTTCGTGCTCGATTCTATTATTTGAAATCACCTGCTCCATTTTTTGCCTTTTCTTTTTCTCTCTCCTCTTCTGCTATGATTTTTCAGTCTTCTCTTCTTATAAGATCAACACCAGTGTGTATTGTCTTTCTGCTCAAGCAAAGAGGAAGACACACATGACTATAAAAGACTGTGCAACCCGACTTCTATTCTGACGACTTGCCCTCGTTGAATGTTGATCTGTGTGACTGAAGGAGGGAAGGAAACTGCCACGATTTGATCTAATCTGTGTGAAGGAGGGAGGAGGGAGGAGGGAGGAGGGTTGAGGAGGTGGTGATTTAATAGAGGAGACTCTAAAGAAGAAATGGTGGGTAGGGTTAAGTTTTTTTTAAGGGTTAAGGGTATTTTAGTAAATTTCACATATAAAAGGATATTCCTATGGCCAAATTCGTATTCGCCCCAAATATTTGACGAATGCTGTTTAGATATCCGTATTCGCCCTGATATCCATTTAAGCACATCCAAAACCGCCCCAAACAGGATTGACGAGGTGAATGTCCATGAAAATCCGCACAACTGCCATCCCTACCTAAAAGAAAAAGAAATCCAGTAAAAAATATGGGTATTGCGATTACCTTTAGGTATGGGTGCTTTGAGAGATTCTCTTGGCAAGGTGGGTTTACCTATATTTTATACTTTTTTAACTGCCCCAGTCAATTTTGTTCCAACTTAATCATGCTTTTAATGGGGTATATGTTTTGCACACCCCCTTGCTCTTTGACAAATGCAAAATAATTAATGAATTAATGTCAAATTCAAATCATGAATTATTATTTCACCTATTCTTGGCGTGTAGAGTTGGAAATTTTCTGGTCATTCTTGATTAAGACATTTCAGTTCAATAGTTTGTAACATTATTCATATTATACTTCTCTAATTGCTTGTGTAACTAATATAAGCCTTCTGCAGGATACTGGAGGAATGGACAAGGAGGAATCAAGCGGATGAGATTTACATGTTGAAGCATCAAATAAAAGAATTGAGCAACACCCTAGAATCAGCAATTGGCAGACTTCCATGCGAGGATTATCGGTTTCATCAATAGAAAGGTGAAATACAAATAATTCTCATTGGTATTACCAGTTATCATTGCAAGAGCATTCCCCATTTTTAAACTGGTGGAATCGTATCCGATCCCTCATTATAATCTCACGCTGGTGCATTTTTGAGATTAGTTTCATGACAGTGTGGCAATCCTCACAAGAACGCAAGTTCTTAAATATCCGAATTTTGGTCTCTGCACTTGTGCTAATAAGACCATATGCGAGTGCAAGCTTCTCACTATGGTGATGCAATTGGAAAGCTTTTTCTTCATCATCAACATCTAACATCACTTCAGATAGTTTTGGATGATATCCTTGTACTCTCAATTGCTCTAATATTTCATCCAATCTTCTATATATTTTTTGTGCTTCAGCATGACCTGTGTCACCAGCAGAAAATTCGTGTATAATGCCCTTCACCTCGATCGTACTTAACCCTCTTGGTTTTGCGAGTCCTTTCTTGTTCATCAACTCTATGACTTTCGCTTTCTCATGCCATTTTCCACTTGAAGCATAAACATTTCCAAGGAGAACATAAGATCCAGTATCTGTAGAATCTTCTCTTAGAAGCTGAGCCTGATTCATGAGCCGTTCGCTTCTTTCTGTATCTCCATGTATTTTACATGCCCATATCATATTGCGCCATAAAACTGTGTCAAGTTCAGTAGGGATCCTTTTAAGAAACCTTTCTGCATCATTCAGATGCCCTGCTCGAGAAAGTAGATTGACCATACATCCATAATGATGGATCGTGGGTTTTATTCCGTATCTTAATTCCATTTCATTGAAATAAGAATAGCTCTCTTTGACCAAGCCAGCAATTCTACATGCAGACAAAACTGCGGTAAATGTCCATGAATTGGGTCTTACACCAAGTTCCACCATTTCGCCAAACAAATTAATGGCATCTCTACACTGCCCATGATTTGCAAGGCCATAGATCATAGCTGTCCATGCAAATGCATCTTTGTGAACAGTCAAGTTGAATATATCCCGAGCAGCATCTATGCACCCACATTTTGCATACGTGTCAATTAGAGCAGTTCGAACATTAACCTTATCAAGTTTTTTGTTTTGTTCAACAATCAGGTGAACTTTCTTTCCAATGCTCAGAGCCCCTACAGCTGCACAAGCTTTGAGAACAGAAACTACTGTTGCATCATTAGGCTCAGGTCCTTCACTCTGCATCCGTTCAAACAATTTTAATGCCTCAGTCGGACAGTTGGCATTGACGTAACCATCAATCATGGAAGTCCAAGAAACCACATCTTTGTTGCCAACTTTCTCAAATACCGACGTTGCAGAATCCAATTCACCACAGGAGGAATACACGTGGATAAGAGAATTCTGTATGAAGAGATTGGATTGCAGACCAACCTTGTAGATGAGTGCATGCGACTGTTTGCCTTCATCAGTTCTTCCCAAGCCTCCACAAGCTTTCAGAACAGAAAGCATTGTTGCCCTATTAGGTTCAACTCCTCTCCTCTGCATCCGTTTAAACAATTCTAAGGCCTCAATCAGACAATTGTCGTCAACATAACCATTAATCATAGAAGTCCAAGAAATCACATCCTTTTCACCCATGTTCTCAAATACCCGTATCCCAGAATAAGATTCGCCGCAAGAAGAATACATATGGACAAGAGAATTCTGTATGAACATATTGGATTGCAGACCAGACTTGTAGATGAGTGCGTGCAATTGTTTGCCTTCATCCGTTCTTCCTAACTTTACACAAGCTTTGAGAAGTAAAGGGTAGGTGTACTCGTCTGGGTTCGGTGCTAATTCATTATGTTGCATCAAGATAAAGAGATCCATAGCTTCCTGTGATTTCTTTCTCTTGTATAACCTCTGATAATGGTGTTCCAGAGATATGAATCTGAGTTTGGCAAAGCATCAAATAGGTGGTGTGCATGATGGAGATTTCCAGAATTTGAGGGAGTGGAGAAATTCAAAAACTTGATTAGTGAGTTTCTGTCTTTTAACTTGCGTGTTTTGATTGCTTGAGAATGGAGTTGCATTGCATGATTGATAGTGGCGATTTCCATAATGAATTTGTGGAGAGGCGCAGATACAGCAATTATCTGTGTCAAGGACTTGGATAAGAGATGTGGTAGCTTTGTATTTCTACTCTCTAATGAACTTGGTTTTTGGGTTTGGGCTGGGCTTGGCTTCTTCATGAGCTGCACTTCTGGGTTTTGACGTTTGATATTCTATATATATATTAACTGTTTTAATCTCCTTCAATTGAACTAAGAATTCCAATTTGCGAGAATAAATTGTCAAAGAATTATCTAAGCTCAAAATATCACACGTGGGATGTGGAATTATATTTATAAGCATAGGATTATTGCTTGCATGATTCTCACCATCGTGGTGTAATATGAGAGTTTTTCTTTAGTCTCAATTCTCAACATCTAACATCACTTCAGACAGTTTTGGATGGTATCCATGTACTGTCAATTGCTTTGATATTTCATCCAAGGTCTCCTATATATTTTTTGTGCTTCAAGATGAATTATGTCACCAGCAAAGATAATTCATTTATAAATGCCCTTTACCCCGATTGTACTCGATCAACTCTGGGACCTTGGTTTTCTCATGCCACTTTCCACCTGAAGCATAAACATTCCTAAAGAGACAACAAAACAGTCATCCAACCACAACCAAACACGTGGCAAGGTCAACCCTGGTCTAAGTCAGCTCAGACAGAAGCCTGGTCTAAGTCAGGCCTAAGCCTGATCGAAGTCCTGTCCAAGTTAATTACTATTCAGCCTGTAAGCCAGTCACCCAAACCTAGATTATATGAGCCCAATGCGATAATAATCTCGGAGTTTGGCTTATGACAATAACATCCAAATATAGACCTCTGGACTATAGTAGGCCTAAAGTCAATTTGTGCTACTTTTGGTCCAATCAAGCATTAAATCTAAATAGAGCCTAGTGCCAAAGAAGAATTAGTCATGGATGGGTGAAGAACTCTACATGGACATAACTTGATAAGGGAAAATTCTAAGCGAGATCTCCTCTCTTCATCACGCATTCAACAGTAGAGTCAGTGAAGAAGTGCATCACTCTCATGGTAAAAGGTGAACAAAACGGAGGAGAAAGTTACACTCATGCAACCCTAATTTTATTAGTCTATCTCCATCCTTTTTCAAGTGTCTGACTTTACCATCAAAGTGCTTTTAGTTACCACAACAGTGGTTTCTGGTTCACTGCTACTCATTTTTGCAGGTCAAAATCAACATGGACATATTTGGACTCATTAGTTTGGCTCTGTCTGTGGAAAAACAATAGTTTTTCTTAAAGAAAATCACAAACTCTGTTGAACTAACTGAGTCTTGAAACATGGTTACTAGCATCGAATCTCGAGCTAATAACTATAACCCAAAGTCTGCTAACACTCCGACCGAAGAGGTCCAACCGTAGGACTGAAATGATCCAACTACGAAAGAAGCACAATCACAAGGCACTTCATCTGAAGTGGCCACGACGGACCCCCATGTATAGATCAGATTCTGCTCCATATGAATCATCTTGCTCGGGTGATAGAAAGACTCACACATAAGCGACAACCGCCGTAAAAGAATGATGGGAACCCAGATAGGTCTCTGGCCCAAGAGGATGACAGGTAGCGTGTTCATGAAAGCGACAATGTCCCCATTTAGGAATAGAGACCCAACCACGAGAGGAACCTAAGAGATGAAGGAGTCCAAAAAGACTACGCGCCAAGGGCTGACAGGACTATTGTTGAAAATCCACTCCGACTGGGGGTTATCGATCCGGATGTCCTGTAAAATCTCATAGTCCCTCCATTATCTGAGTAGATCATGAACACGCTTCTGCCAAGAAAGTTCAATTTCGTAATGCTTGAGTTCTATAATGGAACTACGGATCCATCTGACCACCTGGGCCATTGCCACCATGTGATGGCATTGAAGGAAGGTTCATAAGCCGTCTTGTGCCGGACCTTCCTTACCAGCTTGAAGAAGGTTGCATTGACCTGGTTCCACAACCTCCAACTAACGTCCATCAATTTGTTTTAGGCGTTGGCGAAGGCTTTTATTACTCAATTTGTGGGAAGCCAACGAATCAGAAAAGGGCTCCATTATCTCCTCAAGCCTCAAGCAAAAGCATGGCGGGACCCTCAGGGAGTGTATGACTCGGTTCAATGAAGAACTGACTTTGATCGATAGTTGCAGCGATTAAACATCTGTCACTTCTTCACTTCCAGCCTTCAAGGCAATTAGTTTTATAACTTCCTCACTTTGGAGCCTCCAAAAAACAAGATGAACTTGCTGAAAAGTGCGCAAAAATACATCACTCTCGATGAGATGTTAGCGACAGAAAAATGATGTGAAAATGAAACCAAACACTCCTCCAAGACCGGGGACAAGGAAAAGGAGAAGAAGTGCGAAGAAGAAGACAAATCCAAAAGAAGGCGGAGTGACAACATGTCTGGGTCTGATAGGGCAAAACCCGACAAAGCCGCTAACTATGTCAACTCAAAGTACCATGCCTACACTCCACTGAACACTAGTTTGTCCGAAATCCTCGCCACCATGAAGAACTGGGAGAACATCAAGTGGGCTTCCAAGCTTACGAGCTACCCATCTAAACGTGATAAGAACGAATACCGCTCTTACCACAAAGACTATGGTGGCAATACTCAGGACTGCCAAAGTTTCAGAAATGACATTGAATACTGGGTCCAGAAGGGGAGGCTCAAGGAATTCGTGGGCTTTGGCGAAAAGCAAACCCATGGGAAAGAAAATGACGAGTTTGTGGATGAAGTCGAGGAAACGACTACGGATGTGATATATGTTTTCCACAACACATGCGACGAACCGGGACAATCCAACTGATTGAGAGCAATCTAAGAACTGCGAACCAGGTCTCACTCAGAAAACCACCTTATCCAGCATACTCGAATAGAGAACACTGACCACAAATCTGACATTTACGGTGCAAGACATGCAAGCTACTCCCTACATAACGATACCCTAGTTATATGAATCAGGATAACAAGGTGGAACGTCAAGAGATCATTGATGAACATGGGGAGCTCAACCAACGTCTTGTTCTTGGAAGCATTCCACTAGATGTAACTGAAGGGAGAAGAGCTGAAGCTGCACAAACAAACCATGATTAGCTTTAGTTGTGAGCGGTGTTATCCGGTTAGGAGCATCAGACTGCTCGTGGGAGTAGGGGAGCCAAACTTAAAAAGGGTCATGATGAAAGAGTTCATAATTGTAAATGCCCCTCTACGTACAACATAATCTTTCAAACATTGGCTTCATCAAATGGGAGCAATAGTCTCCACTTCAACATCAATACCTTAAATACCTTGCTGATGACAAGGTGGGGACGATCAGGGGAGATCAAACTACAACAAGGGAATACTATTACATGACAATGAAATGATCGGGCAAATAACTATCATAGTCCAAGCCTATTAGAGGAAAACCAACGGGCCAAGGGCTTACTAGTCAAAGAGTCGGAGTAGATATATTATTCTTTTAATAAAAATACTAAGAAGTATAGAAGCATTTAAAAAAGTATTATCAATAAAGGTACTCTCTTTTAAAAAAAATTGATTTCATATACAACTCTACATATGGGGGCAAGCCTAGTCCGACTAAAGGACCACGATGGCAGAGTCTAGTCATATTCAGGATGTCGACAACTCGCCTTTCCTAAGTGACCTAGTTCGTCTAAAGGAGCACGATGGTGCACAATGGTAGATTCTAGTCCTATTTAGGATGACAACAACTCGGCTCACCTAAGTGCTTTAGTATGTCTAAAGGGCCACGAAGGTGCACAACGACCTGTTCTAGTCTTTTCTAGATGAATGACAACTTTCCGTGTCTAAGTTACCTAGTCCACTTAAGCATAGTTCTTTTCAGGATTAAGATGACTCATATTGTAGATATCTAGTTCGTTTGGACTACGACTACTTCTTTACAGTTTAATCCTCTTTAGGATTAAGTTTACTTTATTGTAGAAGTCTAGTTCGTTCGAATCAAGACGACTTCTCTACATCTTAACTCTTCTTCAGGATTAAATTAACTTTATTTTAGAAGTCTAGTCCGTTCGGACCAAGATGACTTCTCTACATCTTAAGTCTTCTTCAGGGTTAAGTTTATTTTACTATATAAGTTTATTCGGGTCAAACAACAACGACATCTCTGCAACTTAAGTTCTCTTCAGGATTAAGTTTACTTTATTATAGACGTCTAGTTCGTTTGGACCTAGACAACTTCTCTATAGCTTGAGTCCTATTAAGGATGAAGTTTACTTTACTATAAAAGTCTAGTCTGTTTGGACAAAGACAAATCTCTACAGCTTAAGTCCTCTTCATGATTAAATTAACTTTACTATAAAGGTCTAGTTCGTTCGGATCAAAATGACTTCTCTACAACTTAAGTCATTTTCATTATGTTTACTTTACTATAGTCCGTTCAGACCAAGACGACTTCTTTCTAGCTTAACTACTCTTCAGGATTAAATTTACTTTACTATAGAAGTCTAGTCCTTTCAGATAAAGGCAACATCTCTACAACTTAAGTCCTCTTCAGGATTAAGTTAACTTTATTATAGAAGTCTAGTCCGTTAGAACTAATATGACTTCTCTGTAGTTTATCTCCTCTTCAGGATTAAGTTCGCTTCGTTATTGAAGTCTAGTCCATTAGAACCAAGACGACTTCTCTACAGCTAAAGTCCTCTTCAGGATTAAATTTACCTTATTATAGAAGTCTAGTCCATTCAGACCAAGACGAATTCTCATGTGATACCCTTGTGTGGACGGACCTAAGGGGGAAGGGTGAGGGAAAAACCCAAAAGCCCATGGATCCCAAAAAGGTTGGCAAACTACAAAGGAGAGATCATAGTCCCACATCGCCTGGGTAAGGAAGGGTGATGTACTATATATGTACGCGTTTGAATCTACAAAACACTATGCGTTTTAAAGTTATGTGTGCCTTGGCCCAAAGCCGACAATATAATACTCTATAGATCGGGTTTTGACATCTCTACAGCTTAACTCCTCTATAAGATTGAGTTAACTTTATTATCAAGGACTAGCGCGTTCAAACCAAGGTGACTTCAGTTTAGCCTAAGTCCCACTCCAGGTTAAAGTTGTCTCAATTATATCCAAGTCTAACCGGAGAGTCTAGTGACTTATCAATCTACTAAGCTTGGTCTGAATAGAGATCAAAATGGCAAACACAAAAATGAGGTAAAGAAAATGCGATTCTCATTAAGAAAAAAAAGATTCAATATAATGACTCTGCTCAAGGGGCGGAACCAGACTCCAGATCTGGCAGAGGTAGAAGAAGCATGCTCAATATCGGGCTCTGGGACATCAATATCAACGACTGACTTTAAGACATTTGGGTCAACAACAAGGCCACCAAAGAAAGGGAAGATTCGTTAACTTCCTCAAAGTGTCCGAATGCTAGTGCCCTGTAAGTAGAGATATCTTAATATTCATGATGTTGCTCAATCAGATCAAGCTGCTCTTGCCTCTCTGCAACAACTTGACTAAATTGAACAATATCAGCAGTCTCTCGAGCTTCCCACTGCACTCTCGAATTGGTTAACTCCTTGTTGGCCCTGTCTAGGTTACCTTCGCAATTTGCCAGCCTACGATCTACCTCACCACGGTTTGCGCGCTCAGAACCCAGCTTCTGAACAACATGGAACATCTGTACTTGAGACGTGTCACAAAGACGCCTTTGACGACCAATCTCAACATGTTCGCCTTCCAAAGCACTTTAAGAGTTAGCAGTGGCCTTCAAAGCGGGGTCTAGCTGATCATGGTTTGCTCAGTCACCAACTTGTCCCAACTCTCTTGATCCTCTTTCAGCTCTGTCCTCAGATAAGACTGGGCAACCGTTGCCTTATCCAAACTTTCTTAAACTTCTTTCAGTTGAGTTTTCAACTCGGACTGAGCAGCGAACGCCTTTTCCAGATTCTTCTGAGCCTCATTCAACTGAGTTCCTAAATTAGGATGAAAAACCAACTGCCTTTCCATAGTCCACCTTGAATAGAGCTTGAGAGCTTTAACTGTTGCTCAGTAAACGCTTTATCTAAAGCGTAAACTTTGTCTCGGGCAACGTCTATCTTAGTTCCCACTATGCCAGCATAGCTTAGGTGGGTCATTCTTTGATTACAAAACACACATGAAGCTATGAACACTAAGTATAACAAGAAACAGAACAAGACTCAGACAAAAAAAAAAACATCGCTACCTCACCAGCATCAGGCGATTTTGTCCCTGATCAAAATGATCCCCCGCAGCCCTCTTCGCCAGCGGTGCTCAGTTGACCAACCAATAAAACCAGTCCTTCATGTGTTGGGATGGAACCTTTTCCGTGATCCACATTATGATGCCAAATATGCTTGCCATTAAAGCAAATATGGAGAGCGCCCGGAGCAAGAAATTGACTCGAGCATTAGTATTAAGAACCTTGGGGCCAGAGATCAGTTCGGCTCCTCCTATTGCAAGATTTGAAGAGAGGGGAACTCAACAACACCTTTTCACTTGTCGACAGCAGAAGGCAGTGAAATTGGGCGAGACAAGTCATTGCGGATTAGGGTGAAAAATGGGGACTCAGGCAATCGCTTAATCCGCAGATCTACCATCCTAAGCACTGGGGATGACGAGCTCGGCCCCGTTTTGCAAACCTCTGGATCCACAGGTGGATCATGGGAAATATATACAAAAGCAGACTACTCTATTCCTGGATTAGCAAAAACTTCCAGTGCAACCTGGAGAAATTTGTTTGAAGCACTATCAGCCTGCTCCACACTCATGTTACTGGGATCGTCTATCCCAGCAAAACGAGACATATCCTCCTCAATGGCGGTCAAAGGAGCAGGAGAGCAGGAAAATGTTGCTTAGTGGATTCTTTCAGAGCCTTCTGAAGAAGACTATCCGATTTGGTCGTCACCTCTTCGTTTGTCTAACTAGGAACCTTAACTACAAAATCTCCCTCTCTTGGACAGTCAGCAAGACAAGATGAGCAGTGTGACAACTCAGACCTTGAACTTTTTGGATTGGCGAACTGGAGAAACCAGATAGCCTTTCTCTTTGAGGGGCTAGGCATCTTCAACACTTTCTTTTTTGGGTCAGATGCTCGGACCTTGGTCCCAGAAGACGACCCATTGGTGCAGTCAGAGTCTGCCGCTCACACTACCCGCTCCAATGGAGAACAGGTTTCTCCGCCTGGTGATCTCTGGTTTGAGGGCATCCAAAACGGGCATCACTAACAGAGCGAGGAATTGAGCAGGCACATCTTCCTTGTCACGAGAGACGGTAACAGAGTCATGCACCCATGCTTGAGCAATCAAAAAGTCGAACAACAACAAAAGTTGTTTTAAAATTAGAAGCAAAGGGAAAACATAAAATTGTTGCTAGGGATTCGATATCCACTTGTTGTTGCTGATTTGTCGTTAAACTGCACTCTTTGGCTGCGAATCCTTTTGGTTACTTTTCACCAGTTTGGCTATTTTTTTACTCTCCGATATTTTATTTGAATAATTATTTTTATTTCATTATGTGTAACCAAACAATATAGTTAGGGGTAGATTGAAGCACTAATTATGATGCTCAATTGATTAATTTTTTATTTTATTTCACCATTTGTATGAATTTTCTTTATGTTTGATTACCATATACATGATTTTTATGGAAATAGTGACATGGGTAAATTTAGATAACCGAGTCTTGTGCCTATGCTAAGTGACAAAAAGAACAAAGTAAGATCGATTATTGGATTAATCAACATGAATGACCGAAATAAATACCATGTTTCGGATTTTGTGTTTTTGTCAAATTCCATTCATTTATGTGTTTTTAAGGTGCACTTAGTAGATACCATGCTAAATACCTTGACAATTAAAAGAGTTAGAGTAGACATCTATGCTTAATTCATTGTGTAGGGAAATCATAGCTTAAGGTGTCGACACTCGTACTCTTAGGTTGACAAAATTTGAGAATTGAAATTTTGTTTGTATCATTGTGCATGTTGTTATTCAAATAAAGACGACTAACAGTGGATATTGAATCTCTAACTTATTTTCTCATTATTTGAACTCTATTGTTCTCTTTATTTTCATTTAAACATCATCTATACCTAGTCTTTAATTTCAATTTTAGATGATCGAGTCTCGTGCCTATGCGAAGTGACAAAAAGAACTAAGTAAGATTAGTTCTTGGAATTAATCAACATGAATGACTGAAATAGATATTATGTTTTGGGCTGTTTTGTCGATTTCCATTGTGAGTTTATAAGGTGCAACTTAACAAATACCGTGCTAAATACCTTGAGAATGAAAAGTGTTAGAGTAGACACTCATGCCTAATTCAGTATTTCGGAAAATCTTTAATTAAGGAGTAGACACCCATAATGTTAGGTTGACAAAATTTGCGTTTTGAAATTTAGTTTTAATCATTGTGCATGTTGTTATTCAAAACAAAATGATTAGTAGTGGATATCGAATCCCTAACTTGTTTTCTCACTATTTGAACTCTATTGTTATCTTTAAATTTGTTTGAATATCATCTTATATCTAGTATTTGGTTTCAATTTTACAATTATCCTTTTCATATTCATTTATTTATTGATTTCGTTGAATTAATACGAAAGACGTTTTAAACACAAATGGTGGGAATGATCTCATTATTGCTATTTATAGTATTTGTTTGATCTTATGCACTTGCGAGTTAAAACGTACATTGAGAAGCTTATTAATTAGGTTAATAAATGTTGTACAACAAGTTTTTTGCGCCGTTGCCGAGGATTGCGCTAAGTTGTTTAATTATCCTTTATTTTAATTGTTTTTATTATTAAAAAAACATTTGTTCAACAATTGTATTTTTTAATTTCTTCAGTATGTATTCTTCCCGAAACACTTACTTTGTACGTGTTGCCTTGCATGAATGAATCTCGTTTATGCATGGTCGTCAGTCCCAAGCCATAAACATCAGTGTATACGATCCTGAGATTGAACGATCCTTTAGATGATTTCAAAGGTAGGATAAGAGACTATAATCTTAAAAAGAAATGGACAAAAAACAAGTAAAAAATCCACCAGTGTGGAAGCCAATAAATAATTCATTTATTCCACAAAATTGCATTCCAAACAACAATGAAACACAACACCAATTTATCTCCTCACTTCCTTAACATGATACCACATTATAGAGGCACACCTTCCGAGGATCCATATTTACACATTAGAGATTTCTTTTATCTTTGTAAAACTTAGATATTGAGGGTTTAGATTCGGAAGGAATCGGGTTAATCCTTCTTTCTTTTTCTTTAAAAGATAATGCTAAGTTATGGTTGAACTCTCTGGTTGCAGGTTTCATTAGTAGCGGCTAAATTTTTAAAGGAGTTTTTTCCAACTCAAAGACAAGGCAGCTCAAAAGAAAAATTCAAACTTTCCAACAAAAGATGATGATGTTTTCTTTGAAGCATGGGCACATTTCAATGGGTTGCTTCTCAAATGTCCACACCACAATCTATCTCAAGATGATCAAGTACAAGCTTTTACAAAGGTTTAAATGATACTAATAAAAGTTTTGCTAATTTTGCTTATGGAGATTTGTTTATGGAAAAGAGCAGTGAGGAAGCTATTGAGCTGTTTGAGACCCTCAGTGAGAATTTTCAACAATTCTCATCAAGAGGGAAGTCAAAATTGAAAGGTTAGATTATTTATGAGGTAAGCACTAATGCTGGAATCCAATCTCAGATGATGGCAATGGAGAGGAAGTTAGATATGCTTGAGAAAGCAATGTCAACCTAGAACATCTTCCTAGTTCAAAAAGTTGCTTAAGTTGAGGTATGTGCTATATGTTTTCATTCTAATCATACTAGTGAGACTTTTCCTATGTCTTCTCTTATAGAGCATGCAAACTATGTAGGACAAAACAATTATCCTCCAAAGAACAACCCATATTCCAATACTTACAATCCAGAACGGAGCCAATTTTTTAGAACAATCTAAATCCACAAGGGTAGCAGAGAAATTTCCAGCAGGGAAATAATTTTCAACCTCCATCACAAATGGTACAACCGAATCTCGAGCATAATAACGATGGTCTAGAAGAATCCATATTTCAATTCATGACTACACAACAACAAACCAATGTTCAAACCAGTCAAGCCATTAAGAGAGTAGAGGTAGAAATAAGGCAAATGGCCAAGCAATTGAATGAGACAAGGAAAGGAAAGTTTCCAACACAAACCATATCAAACCAGAGAGAACACAAGCAACTCAAGGTCGTGACAATCCTTAGGAGTGGTAAAGTTATTGACAACAATGTGAGAACTGATAAGAACGAGGAAGAAAAAGTGGAAGCGCATCCAACAGAAACCACAAACTCCAACAAGGTAAGTGAGAAGGAAAATGTGATATTGCCACCCTTCCCTCAAAGATTAGTCAAACTATTTTTGAAACTTTAAGGAAAGTAGAAATTAATATTCATTTACTTGACACAATTCAAAAGATTTCATCTTATGCCAAGTTTTTTAAAGGATTGTTGTCCACACAAAAGAATGTTTCAGGTATCTGAGAGAGGTAAGTGCGATTTTGTTGAGAAAAATTACCTCAGAAACTGAAAGATCTAGGCAGTTTTATTATTCCATGCAAAATTGGTGGTAAATTATTTGAACACGATTTGCTTGATTTAGGAGCTAGTATTAATTTGATGCCCTTTTATGATTTATGAGAAATTGAAGTCGGGGGAACTTAAACCAACTTCAGTTACATCGCAATTGACAGATAGAAGCATCAAAAGGCCTAGATGTATTTTAGAGGATGTCTTGATTCAGGTAAATCGGTTTATTTTACCTGTGAATTTTGTTGTTTTAGATATGGGAGAATCTTCTATGGTATCATGTTTGCCTATTATTTTAGGAAGACCCTTTATGGATACTGCTGATACGGAAATTTGTGTTGAAAATGGTACTATAAGCATGAAAGTAAATATCCACCAACTGTAGTTCAGTTGGTCGGACATCCACTCTCCTTGTGAGAGGTCGCGGGTTCGAGACTCATAAGTTAGGATTTTGTGAGTTTTCGCCCGATTATTAGGAGCACACGTTCTCCGTCATTGATAAGCCTTCGGGTATTGAATGCAACTACTTAGATGGACTATACCAGAGCGAAACCAAAACAAGTCTTAATGCAAGGTGAAGGCGATGGATCGGAACGAAAACAAGTCTCCATGCGAGTTGGAGGCGATGAGGATATTAATTGGCAAGAATATTATAGCCTTCGAGCCTGGTTTGGTTAACCCTATAGGGTCAGTCATGTAGCTTTCGGGCATGGATTAATAAATAAAAAAAAGAGTCAACGATCCAAATTTTTTTTTTTGTTAAAAAACATGAAAGTAAATGGTGAAAAAAAAAATGAAATTTAAGGTATTTTATGCATTAAAATTACTCCATGATGAACATGATTGTTTCAATATTAATGTTGTTCAAAGTGCAGTTGAGCAATTTTTTAGGTACATAGCATTGATCCATTGGAGGATGTCAACACTAATAGTTTTACAAAATCGAAGCTGAGCATGAAGATGACAGTGTGATGATGGATATCATTGAGCTTGTACACTTTCTCGAGGCTTTTAAGTTTCATTCAAGTAAGTATGCACATTCTTTTTAAATTCGTGTGCCTACTAACACAACTCTTGTTCCCTATATTGTTAGGGCACTGAATATGAAACAGGTGAGTGATTAGGGGCTGCAATTGAATAAGTTAGAGGAATTGATGCATGATGCTTATGATAATGTCAAGCTATACAAGGACAGAACAAATGGATATCATGATTAGAACCTTTTCTGAAAAGAGTTTCATGTGGGACAGAAGGTGTTGATCTACAATTCAAAATTGGAAATTATTCCTAGGAAGCTCAAGTTTAAGTGTATAGTCCTTATATTGTGACCAAGGTTTTTCCTCATGGAGTTGCGGATGTTTATAAGAGAAAAATCTAACATTCAAGGTGAATGGACATAGAGTGAATCCTAAATTGAGATGAGCTTTGAGCACAAAGATGAGGACTTGACTCTCCAAACCGCTCAGTACATGGCATGAGAGTCATCCAGTCTGGCTGAAGACTATAAACTTAGCATTACTTGGAAGGTAACCCAAAGAGAGTGGAGGACTTTATGCTAAGGCACTCACGAGTTATAGAAATCTAGCGAAGTTCCTATCTTATTTTCGCAATTTTTTTTGGCTAGGTTGTTAGATTATTTCCTTTTTCATCTCAACATTACACCAAACAGATTTAACACCGAGGACAATGTCAAATTTAGGTTAGGGGTGTGGAAAGGTTGGTTTTTCTTTGTTTGTGTTGTGATTAGCTGTTTGATAGACCTGAAATAAAAAAAAGATTTAAAAATTAAATTGAAAATTATAAATTAAATTAAAATATAATTTTTTGCAATTATGTCTTGGCGTAGTTATGCTGAACTCAATGATGGATTAAGTTGTCTCTTAGAGTGCTGTTGAACTTTAGTTTTGAATCAAAATTCATTAGCGAGTTTAAAATGGTAAACACATGTCATATGTCTAGAAAATCTTAATTTGTACTACTTATTTTTTGTTAGTGAGTATTTCACTTTGAATTTAGCACATGCACATTGGCACATAGTGTGAGGTATGAAAAGGTGAAACCAAATATACATGCTTATATCTTAGGATAAATTGGTAGACTTGTTGGATAAGTAACATTGGCATGCTGTTAATGTATAAATATACTAGTTTAGCTTTGTAAACTTTTTTACTCTAGTTAGTAAACCCGTAGAGGTATTTTTACACCTAATGCCCTAAAGCCATCTGGTTTGGGAGTCACTGGTTTAAAGCTCGATACGTGGGTCAAATAGAAAACTTAAGGGAGCTAGACATTGCACATATTGGAGTCGAGTTGTGGCTAGTTTAAATTTGAATTTTTTTTTACCTGACTTAGTAAATTCGCAGGAGTGTTTCTATACCTAATGTCCTAAAACTATTTGGTTTGGGAGCCCTTGATCTAAAGCTCGATATATGGGTTAATTAGAAAACTTAATGGAGTAAACCATTGCACAACCCAGACATATATCCTTGATAAGTAAAAACAAAAGGATCTTAATTTGTGTTAGTATCCATGCCTTGGTTGTTTCATCAACTGAAATTCGAATGAATTTTGAGCTAGTTACTTTGAAGCTCCATGGTTATATGTTTGTTCACTTTATACCAAAGGGGACTTGTGCTTCTCACTAGTCATTTATAAGTGATGTACCCTATTTTGGAGTTCCTAAAATTGTGAAGATGAAGTTTATTATTTTAAATTTGCTAATGAATGAGAACCGAATTTTTTGTGATACTTTACTCTCATTGACAATTTGTGGTATTTGTTAATTTAGAAGTCAAGATTAAGCAACTTGTTGAAAATAACATAGTGTTTGTGGGTACCACTCTAGTAAACCTTCACGAGACTAAAACTCGTTCACTAGGGACACCTAGGGGTTTAAAGGCTACATGATGTGTATTTTGATATTTGGCAGGTCATTTAATGGTATGCTAAGGAGAAAAAATGAACTAATGTCACGTGCAAGGCTAGGTCGTTAAAGATGGAATCCTAGCCAAAGATGAAAACCCAATTTCGCAAAGATTTTTAGGTCGAAACTCATTAGGTAAGAAAAAGGAATTAAAAAGGAAATAAAGTTTTGGCTTGAAGAAAAGTCTCATTCTTTCTTGCGGTTTTGCTCTATCGAGTGATGTCACGCCCGATTTTCAAGAAAAACGAAATCCTAAAATCCACGTAGGATTATCCGTTTTCCCAAAACCCGGGACGTGAAATTCAATAACGATAGAAACATTTAGCAGCAGTGACAAAAAATATAGTTCAGAAAATAGGACACACTAAAATTTATCCAAAACTCTAACCAGGAAAAACTGACGGCGCTAGCCCCACTAGCGAAACTCCCGTAACGCTGCTCAAAAGTCTCTAAACCTGAAAAGCTAATCAGCTACATTCCCAAAGAAATGTACCCAAGAAGCAAAAGCTCACTTGGGTCAAGAATACAGCTGGTGTGAAAATCTTCATCCCAAAAATCAATAAAATCGCACGTGATAAACATCAAGCTAAACACAAACAACAAACCATCACATCAATAGGTAGTTCCTCAACGAGGCAAATGTGTGATGCAAGAAAACACAATTCCAAGAATTTAGTTCCTCAACGAGGCAATCATGTCATCATTCCAATTAAGTAAAATTGCATTTACTTATACTTACCTGGTAGAAGTTGATTATGGCAAGCCTAACCTGCAGAAACATTAGTGGACTTGCCATCCTGCATAAAAATGGTTAGAAGTAATATAAACTTACTTTATTCATTTTTATTTGAATTTGATTCATCTTTTTAATGGATTGATCACTTAGACGATACCACAATCGCACCACCTCCGTGCCCCAACATGCATGCCCGTATGCCTCTCTCATATAAAGGAGGACTACTCCGTCATCCATGCCCAAGTGGGGACATCATATACAGACATGCATCGCGGATACCCCTAACTATATGAGTACCAAAAACCACCTTTGGGCTATCAATGCACATAAACTCACGTCACATTTTTTACGGATACATATCAAAGCCTATTTTAGACATACAAATTTCACCACATTTCTGCAAGACTAACCCGAATGTTATTTTAGTTTCTCTAGTAAGAAATGGGTGCCCCAACTCCGCAAGACGACCCTCTGGTCATTTAGTTTATCTAGTAAGAGAGGGAAAATAATAAACAAAAGAGGTGTGGTAGTTCTAAGTGATACAAGTCCAAGTGGTTTATATTTTCAGAAACCAAGGTTTACCAATATCATTTATTTTCGATAATTCAGAATTCCTCCACAATGACATTTTGTCATACATAAATTGATTCACAATCTATCCACCCACATTTTTGGGGAAAAACATAGCATATTCATTTAATCATGCTCTATAACAACATGGCAATCAAGTCATTCATTGATTCAAATAACCAAATTCTTCATAGTGCATAAACAAGTCAACATGCATGATAATACCAATCTCCAAATTTATCACAATGCATTAATATTCATCAGCCATTCACATCTCAAGCCTCACTATTAACTTAGAGTATGAAAAACATAGTTATGAGCTACTAACTGTAGTTTAACCAAGCCAAACAAATCAATATCTAATAGCCTTTCTTAAACATTGATTTCTGTGTGAGCTAACTTATCTTACAGTGCCTTAATAAAAAATATGACATTCAATATACCCAAATGCTCGACAAAATGTGGGAGATTGTCTCACATCATAATCAAGTCCTACAAAGAAGTAATTGTACAATGGAAAACCAGCCACACTTTAGTAGTAGCCATTAGAAGATCTAACCACTTACCATGACAATGAACTACACTATAATATTGATCATAAATTAATAACAATAGTAAAATAGAGTTTTAACTTAAAAACAACGTGTAATCCTCCTCTCTGTCCCACTCCTATTCTTGTACTAAATTACTTGTTCACAAACAAAACTTACAAAAGAGTGACAGGTCCTTGATTATGCAAGAACACTGCATTGTGACTATTTGCCAAAGTTTATCCAATGACTTACAACAAATTTATGATCATCGATAGATTCATCAAGTATTGACTCATATCAAGGGCAACCCTTCATAACCCATCTCTAATACAAACACTCTATTCGATGTTGCACATTCCAAAACCATAAATACCCATCAAAGAATTCAAACACAAACATTGCAAAGAAACACGAACAAAATGCACAAAAAAAGCAAACCCATTCTCACAGGTAAAACCCATTCTATTTTGTAAATTGGGGATATTCTATTTTCAAGAAACAACATGAACCAGCCACCCAATCAACAAATCAAACCATCCAACAAAACCCCATAAACCCAAATCATCCCAACATCATTATATTTGCAAATGCGCAAACACACCCAAATTCAAAAAGGACAAGAAGGAAGAACTCACAGTAAAAGAGAAAGAAATGAAGAAAACTCACAGATTTTAAATCTTATGGCGTCCACCCCATTCAACATAGCCGCCAACACCTCTCCAAGCACTTTACTCGCTAGAGCTTCAAGATTTTGACGGTGACAGATAACCAAATCACCAATGCACTGTAATGCCGCACAACGCACAGAAACAACAGCCCACTGGCTCCCAACTCCCAGCATTAGAAGGTGATCCAAGACCTTCTGTGCCAAGACTGTTTGATTAAATAACTTGTTGGTCTCTTTTCCAGGTTCAACATCTCCACCTCCCATCAATAATAGCCGAACGGTTTCTAACGCTCCAAGCAGATTTACTGTCTTTTGTTGGGTGAAATTGTAGGCACCGTCTCGAAGGTTGAGAACTGATATTAAAGGCTCAAAACCCATAGTCTCCCTGATTAGATGAACTCTTACAAAGAAGATTGTTCAGGCAAGTCGAGACAGTCCTACACAACAACACCGCCTGTGATTTCTCCCAATCATCCAAACACCCATCTTCTCCATCTTCTTTATTGAAATTTACCGAATAGCAACCGCTACTGCTACTTCCACACTACTCCCCGGGTGATATTTCCTCGAATCATTCGCCCCCATCACGTTGCTGCCCGGGCTATTAACAACTGAATCCAAATCGCTGTCATGCAGACTAGATCCGTCTGTCTCCTCCTCTCTCGACCTCGAAATCGAAACGGAGCCATTCCCTTTTCAATCAAATCCCCCTAACTAAAGATTCAAAATTCCCACATCAAATCAGTAACAAAAAAATAGATAAGACCCTTACGCGCATCGATCGCATAGTTCAGCCAACGTCCCATCCCGACGCAGCCAACCCTTCCGCAACTGCTTCGTCTTGGGCTTTGGGCAATCGGGATTGAAACATGCCTTCAACGACGATGAGGCCATTGAAGCTCCCCAAAGTAAAATCGTAAAGAAGAGAGACGCAAAAACCCTAAACAGAGAACAAGAGACGTAAGAAAAACGGTGGTAACGCCGCGATTTGTAGACAAGAGAGAGTAAATAAGAAGGGGGTTTTGCACAAGAGAAGAAAGAAAGAAGGGTTTTCCCTTTATAAGGTGGGTGGCTATTTGCCCCCACTGGACTTCTGAAAGCACCCACCTTCTAAACTCACTAAATAAAACCCTAAATTTCAAAATTCACATTCAATTAAAATTAACCCTATTTTATTTAATTCAAAATAAAATAAATTAGTTTCATGAAATTCAGGGGTGTTACATTATACACACGTTAAATGGAATCTCGTCCCGAGATTCGGATGGTAAGACAGTTAACTGAATTTCCAAAAATACGCGTTGTCAAACAAAAGAAGATTTTAAAACACAAATTTCAATTGAATTTTTGAAACATAAATTATTTATTGTTATTGAAAAAGTAGGGGTGTTACAAGTGATGTGTTTAAAGGGAAGGAGGTGTTGCAATTGTGTTGTGTCGCTGAATCTGCTATTATGTGTTGCAGAATCTCCTGTCTGCCGCAGAGCCGTTGTTCTATGTGGCTGTGCTGTTGTTCAGTGTCAATGTGTTGCTGCTTTGTATCACAGTGCTGATGTTGTTGTGTTGATTTGTGCATTGATGCTGATTTGCAGCTGAACTGCTGGAGATTCAATTTCTCTTATTGACCTCTTTGGCAACAATTATTTTGGCTGCGAATCTTTTTGGTTGCTTTTCACAAGTTTGGTTATTTTTTTACTCTCTAATGTT
The DNA here is from genome assembly GCA_003290165.1 of Berberis thunbergii. NCBI lineage: Eukaryota > Viridiplantae > Streptophyta > Magnoliopsida > Ranunculales > Berberidaceae > Berberis > Berberis thunbergii. Next base: position 95,096 of record QNQO01007351.1, on the reverse strand, counting down.
TTATTTGAATAATTTCTTTTATACCATTATGTGTAAATCCTTTAGTTATGACTCCTTAAAATTTTTGACATGCCTTGAACACTACTTTTATGATGCTCAATTGATTAACTTTTTTATTTTATTTCACCCTTATATAGATTTTGTTTATGTTTATCACCATATGCATGATTTTTTGAAAATAGATACATGGATAAATTTAGATGACAAGTCTTGTGCCTATGCTAAGTGACAAAAAACCAAAATAAGATCGATTCTTGGAATTAATCAACATGAATGACTGAAATAGATACTTTGTTTTGGATTTTGTGTTTTTGTCGATTTTCATTATGCATTTTTAAGGTGAAACTTAATAGATACCATGCTAAATACCTTGAGAGTGAAAAGAGTTAGAGTAGATACCCATATCTAATTCGTTATGTAGGAAAATCCATAGCTTAAGGAGTAGACACTCAAGCCCTTAGGTTGACAAAATTTGAGCATTGAAATTTAATTTGTATCATTGTGCATATTGTTATTCAAAAGAAAATGACTAGTAATGGATATCAAATTCTTAAATTTTTTTATCTCATTATTTAAACATTATTGTTATCTTTATTTTCGTTTGAACATCTTTATACCTAGTCTTTGGTTTCAATTTTACAATTATCATTTTCATATTCAACTATTTATTACATTTGATTGAAGTAGACGTTTTAGGAAATATGTTTTAAACGCCTTTAATCCAATCCTCATGGGAATGATCTCGTTCTAGCTATTTATACTATTTGTTTGATTTTGTGCACTTGCAAGTTAAAATGTACATTTAGAAACTTATAAATTATGTTAGTAATTGTACAACATGAATTTGATACTATCGACATAGTTCAACCATGTCTTCTTCCGTCATCAATGACTCCTTAAAGAAATCAAGGCAAGCCAACCATCGATACTGGGAAAACTGACTTTTTCCAGACATGATTGGAGAAGATGAAGGTTTGCACTTGAACCGACTTTGAAAGTTAGAGACAATACACAATTCAAAGCTCTGGGAAGTAAAAAGATCAAACTCCCCCATCAGGTTTATATAGGCGTGGCTTGTGGGAGAAGAAATCACCAAATAGCCACACCAAAAACCAAATAGACTCTGAAATATGACATCATGGCGTCACATGAGCCCCTACGTACGAGTTAGTGGCCATATACGCAGCTCCACTAACTAGGGGAGTAATTGATGAGACATTAAAACAATCATCCAACCACAGCCAATCACGTGGCACGGGTCATCCCTAATGGGAGAAGGCCCGAACAGACTAGGCCTAAGCCTGATCCATGTCAGGCTCAAGCCTGGTCCAAGTCAGACCCAAGTTAAGTCCAAGTTAATTACTATTCAACCAATAAGTTAGACCCCAAACCCAGATTATGTGAGCCCAATGCGGTAAAAATCTTGAAAGTTGGCCTAGGACAATAAGGCCCGAATACATACTTTTGGATTATAGCAAGCCTAAGGTCCATTTGTGCTACTCTTGGTCTAATCTAGCATGAGTCTTAATGATAACCAAGTGGCGAAGAAGAATCAGTCATGGATGGGTAAAGAACCCTACACGAACATAACTTGATGAAGGAAAGATTCTAAGCGATATCTCCTCCTTCCATGACACATTCAATAATAGAGTCAATGAATGAGTGAAGCACTCTCAATGATATAGGTTAATCCCAGAAAAACAATGCAATGGCGAATTAAAAAACCGCCAAATTTGTAAGTGCCAGAAAAAGGTTATTTTCGGCAGATACGTTGCTTAATCCGCCAAAAATACCTAAAACTAAAATTCGTGTTTCTGGCGGATATATCTGCCACATCTGTGTCTTTACTGGCACTTATATCCGCCAGATGTGATTCAAATTTGGTGCTTTATATCTGCCAGATGTGATTCAAATTTGACGCCTAAATCCGGCAGACTTGAGACAAATCTGGCACTTTTCATCCGCCACATCTGATAATTGATAGAGCTGCCAGTGATTGTCGAGTAACACATAGCATATAGAGACAGATCCCTATCCTAATCCCACTCTCTTCAAAGTAAACATTTAGTAGCTTGTGCATCAAAAGCAAGCCTTATTGGGGGTTTCATGAAGAGAGCACAAACTACGAATTCAGCATTATCACCAATGTGATTATGTTTACATGGTTTTAATCTATGTTCCTACCACATTGAGATAGTACAAAATAAGGTTATAGCTTGGCATACTTCTTGAGAGCCTCCCGTGCATCCTTTGCATGCTCTGGCACTGGAATGTTGCATAACACAGTAACCCTAGATGAGGATACCAATGCTTTCCTTTCTGAGTTTGAAGGATCAATTTTCCAGAGTTGGACTTCCCATACCTAATCAAAGCTATCTCTTTGTGTTAGTAACCCAATCCTTATTCAACAAATGCACTTCACTTGTATGAATACTCAAAGATACATAGGGTCACATTCAACAAATTCCTTCACTTGTATCAACAGTAACAGAATCCTAAAAACTACACAAGAAACCTCAATGATGGATCACCTTTTGGGAAAAAAAAATCTATTTTGATGAAATGGATGATGATCATGAAAAAGTCAGACAAAAACATTCAAAATGAAGAAATTCAGATCGAGAGGGAGAGGGAGGGACCTGAATAGTTCTGCCAACAGAGATGGGCTTAGCTTTGGCAGAGATGACATCACCAAGTTCAGCATGCTTATGGTGATTAATGGACAACTAAATCCCTGCAACTCTCTGGAGACCAGAAGCCTTGTGTGCTCCCATGCTAGCCAGTGCCTCTGCTATCAGTGCAGATACCCCACCATGCAACACCTTGAATTGCTGTTTTCGGAAGATCGTCGATCGATTGAAACAAACTCATCAGGACAATTCTATTCATTCATCATAAATCACTTATCATATTGAACACAAGAAATGAAAATAGAGAGAAGGGTTATGACCTGACAAGAACATTCAGTGACCTTCAAGATGCCAGCGACTCTTTGTGGAGACAATTGATGGAGTTGAAAGCCAACATTGTGGAGAGGAAGATCAACTGCAGCTGTCTTGGCTACTGCTACTGCTTCTGCTTCTGAATAAAAAGTATAAAGCTGTAGCTATATGCATGATCTTTGCTTTGATCTACAGCATTGTAATTAGCGAAGTCAATCAAAATAAATCTAAATGTTAATGTACAATAACAAACTCATGATAAAATATCAAGCAAACATGGCCAACAAAAATATGAGACGATAACAAGAATATGCGAACGAATGATGAACAAGAGATATGAAAGTGGAGAAGATGAAATAGCTTACCTCAGCTCAACGAACCGACGAAGAAAGAAGAAACTAGAAGAAATGAGAGCCTCGTTGGGTTCTAAAGAAAAAAAGAAGAAATTAGATCAATTTGATCACACACAAAAAGAGGCCAAGTTAAACAATTGACAAGATGCAAACTGTAAACCCAAGCTGGCAATTCAAACTAGATCAACCCTGATAATAAAATAAAAATCATCATCATCATCATCAAAGCCCATTTCCGATATTTTCGGGGTCGGCTACAAGGATTTTGATTCTCCAAGTAATGTTGTCTTTCCACATATCCTCGCCTATTTCAAGCTCAATGATATCTTCATTCACCGCCTTCATCCAAGTTTTCAATGGTCATCTCCTCCATCTACACCCTCCAATAACTTGCCAATCTAAACATTTTCTAATTGGCGCCGTGCTTGGTCTCCTTCGAACATGACCAAACCAAGTTAAACGTCTTTATCTAATTTCGTCCTCTATGAGCGCTACACCTAAGTATCTCCTAATTCTTTCATTTCTTATTTTATCCTTACGAGTTTTACCACACATCCACCTTAACATATGCCTTTCTTCTACTGCCATCCTATGCATATGTTGTCCCGTAGTAGCCCAACATTCTGAACCGTATAGCATGGTTGGTCGAACAATTGTCTAATAACATTTCCCTTTTAGCCTTGCAGACATCCTTCTATCGCATAATATTCCTGACGTCATTCTCTATTTCAACCAACTAGCTTTAATCCTATGGTCTACATTTTCTCCAATGACCCCATTCTTTTGAATTATAGATCCTAGATATCGAAAAGCCTTACACTCTGGGACCTCTACACCTTCGATCTCAATTGCATTACTTCCCCTTGTAGTTCACAACCAAAATTGCACACTAGATACTCCATCTTAGAACGGCTAATTCTAAAACCTTTACTCTCTAAAGCCGCCCGCCACCTATCTAATTTCTGACCTAAACCCGCACTAGTCTTATCAATTAAGACAATATCATCTGCAAATAACATGCACCAAGGTACATCTTCTTGCAGATGTCTTGTCAACTCATCCATGACCAAAGCAAAAAGATATGGACTTAACGCCGACCCTTGATGTAGTTCTACTGACACTGAAATTCAATGGACATTCCACCTACTACGCGAACACTTGTTACAACCCCTTCATACATATCCTTAATGATATCGACATAACATTGATACACTTTCTTCCTTTCAAACACCCACCAAATTAACTCCCTGGGGACCCTATCATATGCTTTCTCCAGATCAATAAAAATCATATGCAAACTCTTACGTGCCTCTCGGTATTTTTCTATAGTTTGCCTAAGCAGGAAGATGACCTTTATAGTAGACCTACCGGCATAAATCCAAATTGATTCTCCGAAACCGTGCTTAAACTCCTAAGTCTTCGTTCTATAACCCTCTCCCAAAGTTTCATCGTATGACTCATAAGCTTTATCCCTCTATAGTTCGAGCAATTCTGGATATCCCCTTTGTTCTTATAAATTGGTACCACAATGCTATGCTCCATGAATTTGACATTTTTTTAGTTTTCAAAATCCTATTAAAGAGCTTAGTTGGCCATTGAATCCCAACTTCTCCCAGACATTTCCATGCATCAATTGGTATATCATCCGGTCCAACGACCTTCCTTGTCTTCATTCTTTTTAAAGCTTCTCTTACTTTTATGGCACTAACTCTGCGATGGCACTTACTTTTGAGTAGGTTCCAAAAGTAATCATTCTATCTATCTAAAATAGTTTTATCCTGCATTAAAACTCTTCTATCCTCGTGCTTAACATGACTCAAGTCCCTAGTTTTTGTTCTCTAGCTTTAAGTATCTTGAAAATATCATTCTCCCATTCCTTTGTACCTAACCTATATAAAGATCATCATATGCTCTCTTTTTAGCTTCCCCTACTGCTTTACTACTCAACTTCTTAGTTTGCTTATAAAGCTCATAAGACCTTAGGCAGCTATCATTTTGTCACTCCTTAAAACATCTTTTCTTTTTCGCAATGGTTTGTTGCACATCAGCGTTTCACCACCATGTCTCCTTACCATATAAACCTCCTATTTTGGCTTCTCCTAACTCTTCCTTCGCACATATTCTTATTTGGTTTGCCAAATGTTCAAAAAAATCCGCGCTACTAGTCCTATCCTTTGGTTCGAGATTCTCTCAACCCTCTGAAATTAACTAGCCACCCAAAATCTTCGTTCTAAATTTTTGGCACACATCTCCATGTAAGGTCCACCACTTAGTTCTCAGTCTAACATGTTCTATAGCAATACGACCCCTATTCTTAAGACAAAATCGAGAACTAACAACTTATATTGGTTTGTCAGACACTTCCCTGGTATAACCTTACAATTTTTACATCTACCTAAATCGTGTCTCCTAACAAGAAAATAATCAATTTGACTTCTATTGCGCCCACTCGCAAAGGTCACTAAGTGATCTTCCCTCTTCTTATAAAAAATATTTACGATCCCAAAATCCTGAGCTAAAGCAAAATCTATAATAGAAATCCCCGTAGTGTTTTGATCCCCAAATCCTTGACCTCCATGTACCCTCTCATACCCAACTCTATCTATACCGACATGGCCATTCAAATCCCCGCCTAGGAAAACCCTATCGGAAGAGGGAATTCCAAGAACTAACTCCTCTAAAGAGTCCCAAAAAATCCTTTTTAGTCTCCTCGTCCAAACCCACTTGAGGGTGCATATGCGCTAATAACATGCACTATCTCTAGTTCTAAAGCTAATTTAATACTTATGATTATATCCCCAAACCTCCTAACGTCGACTACTGCATCCTTAAAAACTTTATCTACCACTACTCCCACCCCGTTCCTAGTTCTATCTTTATTAGAATACAAGAGTTTGAACCCTCCTCCTAAATCTTTAGCCTTGTTCCCCTTCCATTTTGTCTCTTGAAGGCAAACTATGTTTACTTTCCTCCTACGCAGGGCATCCACTAATTCTATTGTCTTACTCGTCAAGGTTCCTATGTTCCAAGAGGCTAATCTAATCATTCTATCTCTAGCTCTAACTTGGACTAGAATTATAAATATTTAGTGAAATTATAAATGCTAAATGAATGTACTTTTTTAGTAGAATGGTTCACATAAAATTGGAGTAATTTGATTTAAGGCAGTTGACAATGTTAATATTGAAAAGGAAATTGCTTCGCACTACATGACAAGAGATCCTTAGCATGCTTAGTCCCAGGATCAAGGATGCACGGACACGGACACGCGCGTCGTGTCGGACACTGACACGACACACCGATTCGGCAATTTTTCAAAAAACTAGGACTTGGGGACACGTCGACACGACATATTTTTTTTTAATAAGTCATATAAATATAAATAATAATCTAATAAAGTGCCTTCCTAGAGAGTCTTGAAGAAGATGACACTGTTGCAAGAGAAAATTTAAGTAGAGAAAAAGTAGAGGAGAGAAAAATAAGAAGCAAAGATTAAGAAGTATAGACTACCTCTATACTTTAGTGATTTTTGTCCTATTTGTCTTAAATCGCAATTGAAATAATCATTCACTTCAGATGAATCAACAACCATTATATTACGTGATTATTTGCAAACATCTAAAAGTAAAAAATAAAACAAAGTTGATTTTCGAGTCTTGACTGTGTTCTGACCAAGTATCGGGTGTATCAGAGGCGTGTCCGACACGTTGACCACATTGACCATATGTCTGATACCTGCCAACACATTGACCAAGTGTCTGACACGTGTCAGAGGCGTGTCGAGCGAGTGTTGTGTGTTAGATACGTGTCGGACACGGATACGACAAGTTTTTGAAGAGTCCGTGCTTCCTTGCCCAGGATTTTAGGATAAAATTGCTATACTTAGGTTAAAACCACAACAATTAAGTTGCAAAATATGCTATAAATTGCAGGTACTTTCAGTAGACTTTAGACTTTAGTCTAAGAATTGTGTACTCTGATGTTTGTCTATGGAGTAGTCATTAAATGAATCGTGTACTCTTGAGGTTTTAATTCAAACTAAGCATAGTATAATCTGATTCATGGGTACTAGGAAGGCTTTTTATTGGAAAAATGAGTAATAGTGAGAGACCATCATTAGATTAGCAGGAAAATCATGCAAACTCAATGTGAGTGCAACTAATGCACCAGTATTATCCTAGAAAATGCAACTTTAAAGGCGACTCATCCATCATGTGATGCAGAAAGAACTCCTAAACCAGGCATCTCAGCTAAGGCTCGCACAATATCTAGACGGCACAATTGGCAAGAGAAGAAACTCATTAGTAATTTAAATAATTCATTAATCATTAATTGCTATAATGAGGGATGTAAAGAATCCTGATAGCATCAGACCATATTCCATTCAGTCAAATAAATAAACAAAACACAAACCTGTATGCCCAACAAAAGTGTGGATGCAAGTTTTACCCTTCCAAAGCTTTGAAGTTGAATCACTTGAACCTGCAAGGAAATAACGGATAAGATATTAATAATTCAATATGAATAATGAACAAGATATTAATCAATTTAACATACTCTTACGAGATCATCCATGTTTCAGCCTATGATCAATTTGGTATCCATGAACAAGCATTGCTTGTGCATTTTTCTATGCGCTACTTGTATTATCTCTTAATGCAACATTTTTATTTTCAATAAAATCGAAAATACCAATCACATCAAATTTAAGACCTTAAACTTTTTTCACCAATTCAACCTCATTTCCGGAAATATATCCATTTTAGCTATGAATCAATTAACAAATCAAGGTCCTATTCATATAAAACTGATCTAATGCACATGTTGAGACATTCAAATAAATTGCATACAGTTCTACCTCACCTAGTTGGGTTTTAACAATTTCAATTGACCAATAAGCTAAACTAAATTAATCACACCCTTGTAACAACTGAAAATTAGTCAGTTCCCTTGAATCATCAAGTGCTAGTCCTTGAATGACAATATATCGATCCAATGTAAAAATGTGAATTTGATGATTTGAGTTGTGCTAGAATACAATAACCAGCACCAAACATAGCTTATTAAAGAAAATGTAATAAACATATCATGTGGTGATAAATTACCTTGAAACCAGGGCATGGGTATGTCAACTTGTGTATATGTAGATATATAGGCATACTGTCATTTGTTTGGAAACAGCAATCAAAATGTTATTGTAACAAGATGCCTAAAATAGCTTAACTAAACATATCAATCACAATGTTGTAACCCAGTAGGTTGTTTGCTTTGACCTCAGTGGATTGCAATATTTATCTTGGCCCATATTGCTTATGAGTTCATCTGAAGGAAGTAGGTCCAAATCTTCATGTTTAAGTCCCTGCTTATGCCCGGCCATAGGAAAAAAGATTCAGCAATGATTTTAAAGCACTCAAGCATCATGACACTAACAATGTCTAAAATTCTGCCACAAATATTGAGATCAAGTACAAACTGAATCTTTATCTTCTAGCTTTTAGCTACAGTATGTAATCGAAAAGGAACCTATCAGGTGCATATCCAAAAGTTTATAAAAGAATTATGCAGTTTTAGAATGGAACTAGAAGATTTATTTGTTAATTTTATTGATCTATTAGAGATACATCAAATATCCTCAAAAACATCAAGTGCCCTAATATATCAAACATGGGTTCATTAAACCAATAGCAACACCAAATGCTCAAATAACCACGATGTTCCCTAAATAAACATCACTAAGACCAAACATCAATAAAACCCTTAAATCCACTCAAAATGAAATAAAATCCATCAGATCAAGAACGATCAACAGCATAATAGTAAATTTTCTTCACATACAATCATGATTAAAAACCTAATCACCAAAATCGAGCAGTAATAAAGCGATTATGGATGATATTTGATGGGGAAAACAATATATGAGCGTACCAATTTCAAAACCTAACAACAAGCAATTAAGATCTGGATCCTTTTTTTTTTTGGAAGGTCAGCTGTGTTTTCAGGATCCCATAACCTATCAAATACCAGAATTGGTCAACACACCATAAACTAATAAACATGCCACCGGCAGGGTTCGAACCTATGACCTAGTGGTACCATCCGCCAAGCTCTAACCATTGAGCTGTCATGCCATTGGCATTGAGATCTGGATCTTAAGATCTTCAAGATCCAAATCAACAAAACCTAAATCGAGTCGAAATCTAAAGATCACAGGGTTCATATTGAGAAGATGAAATAGCTTACCTATTTTGAGTGTGCTCTTCTTCTCCTCTTCAATCTTCTCTATCGACACCCTCAGAAATCGAGCTGGAGAAAGAAGAAAGTGAGTTCTAGGAGATGGAGAAAAGAAGAAATTGTGAAAGACGAAGATGAGTTACCTTAGTTCGAAGATGCATATGTGGGAAATCTCAGATCCTTTGTTCGTTTTCTAGGGTTTGGTCTGAAACTCTCCGTTTGAAACACAACTTATAATGATTTTGTACAAATGTCGCTTAGGGATGTGCAGAGTTTGAAGAGATGCAGACGAGTGTCCAACGAAATGTCGCTTCGATTTTGTAGGCTTAGAGATGTGCAGAGTTTGAAGAGATGCAGAGAGAGGTTAAGTAGAAGTTGAAGCAGTGTGGGAGAAAGAGAGGTGTTTTGCTCTTAGAGATGTGCATAGTTTGAAGAGGTGCAAAGAGGTTAAGTAGAAGCTAAAGAGAAATAGAGTTGGTGAGTGGAGAGAGTGTGAGAGAAAGAGAGAAATGACGAAAAAGAAGAAACAACACAACAATGGTTCCTATGTTGCTTTGCTACTCAAATGTGGCGGATTAAAATCATATGTGGTGGATGACGTGTCACTCAGAAGAAATTTACAATTCTGATGCCTATTTATGGCAGAAAATTCAATCCACCAGTAATATAAATAAATCCGACACAATTTGTCCACCACAAATGAGCCATTTTGTGGTAGTGAAGAAACCTTTCTGCATCATTCAGATGCAAAGTTTTGGGGAAACCGCTGTTGCATCATTAGGTTCAGTTCCTTCACTCTGCATCCTTTCAAACAATTAGAAGGCCTAAGACACCACATGTTTTTGGCTGATGTTCTCAAATACCTGTATCCCAGAACTGGTTCACCCAAAGAAGAATACATGTGGATGAGAGAAATCTGAATGATGAGATTAGATTGCAGACCGGCCTTGTAGATGAGTGCATGCAACTGTTTGCCTTGATGACTTCCCAACTCTCTACAAGCTTTGAGAACAGAAACCATTGTTGCACCATTAGGTTCAATTCCTTCACTCCGCATCCGTTCAAACAATTTCAAGGCCTTGGTAGAATGGTTGTTATCAACGTAACCATCAATCATGGCAGTCCAAGAAACCACATTTTTGTTGTCTATGTTCTCAAAAACCCATATCGCAGAATCCAGCTCATCGCAAGAGGAATACATGTGGATGAGAGAACTCTGTATGAAGAGATTGGATTGCACACCAACCTTGTAGATGAGTGCATGCAACTGTTTGCCTTCATCCGTTCTTCCCAAGCCTCCACAAGCTCTGAGAACAGAAACCATTGCTGCCCCATCAGGTTCAATTCCTCCACTCCGCATCCTTTCAAACAACTGCAAGGCCTCAGTCGGACGGTTGTCATCAACATAGACACCAATTATGGGATTCCAAGAAACCACATCTTTGTTGTCCATGTTCTCAAGCATCCATATTGCAGAATCCAACTCACTGCAAGAGCAATACATGTGTATGAGAGAATTCTGTATGAAGAGATTGGATTGCAGACCGGCCTTTGATATGAGTGCATGCAATTGTTTGCCAACATGGGTTCGTCCCAACTCTACACAAGCTTTGAGAACAGAAACCATTGTAAAACCATTAGGTTCAATTCCTTCACTCCACATCCGTTCAAACAATTCTAAGGCCTCAGTAAGACGATTGTCATCAACATAACCATTAATCATAGAAGTCCAAGAAATCACATCCTTTTCACCCATGCTCTCAAAAACCCGTATCCCAGAATAAGATTCGCCACAAGAAGAATACATATGGACAAGAGAATTCTGTATGACGATATTGGATTGCAGACCAGCCTTGTAGATGAGTGCATGCAATTGTTTGCCTTCATCCGTTCTTCCCAACTCTACACAAGCTTTGAGAAGTGGAGGGTAAGTGTACTCGTCTGGGTTCGGTGCTAATTCATTATGTTGCATCAAGACAAAGAGATCCAAAGCTTCCTGTGATTTTTTGCTCTTTGCATAACCTTTGATAATGTTGTTCCAGAGATATGAATCTGGGTTTGGCAAAGCATCAAATAGGTGGTGTGCATGATGGAGATTTCCAGAATTTGAGGGAGTGGAGAAATTCAAAACTTGATTAGCGAGTTTCTGTCTCCTAATTTGCGTGTTTTGATTGCTTGAGAATGGAGTTGCATTCCATGATTGATAGTGGCGATTTCCATAATGGATTTGTGGAGAGGCGCAGAGACACCAATTATCTGTGTGTCAAGGACTTGGATAAGAAGAGATATGGTGGTTACAGTGTCTGAGCCTGTGAGCTTTGTATTTCTACTCTGCATTAAACTTGGTTTTTGGGTTTGGGCTGGGCTTCTACATTGGCTGCACTTATCAGGTCTATTATGTTTTACATGACAAAATTAAATTCAAATTTATTTTATAGGGTTAAGTTATTTTCAGTAATTTAATATATGGGGGGCCAATTGATTCAAACTCCAGATTTTCCTCGAGATGTAAACATGAATAAATCTGAACCATCAAATTCCCTCGAGATGTGTCAGACAATCAGATTTCCCTAGAAATGCATGTTGGGCCATCAAATTTCCTCGGGATGCGTGATGGATCGTCAGATTCCCCTCGAGATGCATGTTAAATTGTTAGATCTTCATCGAGATGTGTGTTGAAGCGTCACATTTTTTTCGAGATGCACGCTGAATGGTCAGATTTCCTTGAGATGTGAGCTGAATCGTTAGATTTTTCTCGAGATGCATGCATAATTAAATTTGGACCATTAGATTTTCTTCAAGATGAGTTCTTTAAGATGAAAGATTTTCAAAATCAATTGTTGAATTTTCTTCGAGATACGATTACGATTTCAGTTGGGGCTTAGGAATTTTCTCGAAATGAGATGTTCGAGATACGAAAGATTCAATCTCAGTCTTTGATTTCTCAGAGGTATTTTGGTAATCTGCTTTGAAAAAAGACGGTCAAGAAACGTTGATTGTTATTCTTAGGAGAAAAGTGTAATATGAATGTTACTTGGGGGCAATGCTGAATATGGCATATATTATAGGGGAGAATTGCAATTAACCCAATAACTTATGTATTTAAAGTGTATATGGTTTCCATGATTTAGAATTATGTCAATAAAGTTTCATATTTAAGGAATTTTATCTAATTAGGTTAGACCACTTATCATTGACCAAATCTTTAACAGATTGATTTATAAAGTCGTACATACGGGGTTTACAATTGATCGAGAAAATTAGATCACTCAAAGTGCACTCAAGAAGACAAAACCAAATGTGAGAAATCAAATGAACAAATCATAATCCCTATTCAAAGTCAGCTGAATATCGAATTTAAACTAAGATGACCATAGTTAAAGTTGAGAAGGTTGGGTCAACAAAAGTCAAAATGCTAAAATGTCTGAATCCAAGATGGTTGAAGAAAGTCCAAGGTGATGCAGGTTTAACAAGTCAAGGTTGAAATGTGGTCAACAGTCTAGATGACCAAATAATAGGGGTTTTAAAATTCATATTCAATTTTGAACCAAACTAGCTGCCGAAGAAAAATACAATTGAATGTCAGGTCAATCAACAGGCTAGTTTCATAATTGCCTATAAATATTAGGCACTCTTCTTTGCTTGTTTTCAACATTTTGAGAGAGACGTCAAGGAAGAAAAGAGAAAAGGCTTCAAGCTTTCAAGGAAGAATTGATTCTCAAAGTTCAAAAGATTTATCTCCAACTTTCCAAAAGAAAAGGACAGTTAAGAGCTTGTATGTAAATTAAAATTTGACAAAAATAACTATTTGGTTTTAGTTCTATGACAAAAAACTTTTTTCACCCTACACTTTCATACCTCAAGGGATGAGATCTCACTTACTTTTAAGTTACAAAGAAGTGACAGATCTCTATTCAAACCTTGTTAAATTCGTCTATTTGAGAGACATTTGTAGAAAGCTAAAATCAAGTGTTGTTTATCACTTGTTGACGTCTTATATTAGACAAGGTTTAACTTGCGAGGTCGTCGTTGTAGATTTGAGGGAGAAATCTTGTTAGAACAAGCTTTGTACTCTAGTTTATGGGATATAGTGAGAAAACTTGTGGCGCACCTTCGACCTTCCACTGAGGAAGTAACTAATTGAGGCTAATCTAATATAAAAAATTTATTTTTGCACAATGATAAGCACCCAAAACATCGATTTTTACACCCCTAAATATACAATTGTTAAGTCCAATTATCAAATAAAAATATCTCATTATGTGTATTTTGTGCATTTTGTAGGAATTCAAGCACAAATCTCAAATCATGCATAAAGTGTCACAATAAGGCTAAATTCAACAACTAGAAGGCCCAATGAGAGTTTAAATGCATTAATAAGGATTAAAGAATTTCAATTTCAAGACCCATGAAGTCAATCCTGCAAAACAACAACTACGGATCTTGAGAAAATCAAAATCTCTACAAGACATGTTTCCTTATTCAACTTGAATACCATTCTTTGTTTCATTCAACCATGTTTCCTTGTTTCACTCAACCATGTTTCCTTGTTTCACTCAAACCATTTTTACCTATAAAACCTCTTACATGAAGTTTATAAAGGAGAAGTGCATGTACTATATTTTAATTATATTTTTGCTTGGTAGAGAAGTGCATGTACTATATTTTAATTATATTGAAGAAGTAAACTTTATATTTGTTTCTCTTTCTCCTTTAACTTTTAGTTTATTTTCACCATCCATTATTTTATTCTTTAAATTGAAAATCAGATTTGTCTTCTAATCCACGTGAAGTAGTCGATAACCCCTACTTCCACTATGCATTGTTGAAGTGTATTGCAGGTTGAAGAAAAAAATAAATACAAATAATAGTTATTTATTATTTGATTGATGTCGAAAATCATGCAACGACATTAATGTCGGTTATTGGCATCAATCAAATGACGTCGTTGCACATCACTTGGTGAAGGAAGACATTCTTGAAGATACAACTTTGGAGACAATAGAGAATATTTTTAATTTCTTTAATTTTTCCTTTTTTCTTTAATTTTTTTGTCGATCTTTATGCGTTTTTTGGGTAATTTTCAGCATATAACAGAAACAACATAGCAGCAGACGGCTCAAACAGTGTCCGTTTAACGTGAAACTTATACAGCAAATTTCGTGGCACTCCCCTAAATTTCAACAATTGTTTTTTAGATTTTTTTGAGGTCAATTGCCCGTTGAACAAATTCGTTTGAAAAAGTGGGTGATAAAGCTGCGGAATTACTTAAGACTTTCTTGAAGACTTTTTATTTATTTATTTGTAGTTTCTAGTGAGGAAGAAAGTTTATTTTTTAGTAACTTTTTTAATATGCCTCGAATGGTCGAGTGCAACTTGTAATAGTTAGGCATTGTTTAAGCATTAGGTTGATTGTTAGTTTTAGGTTAGAATTAATTAACTTAAAAAAAACAAACAAACAAAAAAAATTGTCTTCTTGACCAAGACCATTAAACATATTTGCATGTGTAATTGTTTGATTGTGTGTTTATTTATTTAGATAACAATCGAAGTAAAAAAAATGTTCTTTGAAAAGGGCAAATTTTTTTTGTAGTGGACAACCAGTGTTGTTGTGGGGGAGAGCAATTGCTTGAACCTAGGAGGAATATTTCTCAAATAACACTTATCTCTACTCCCACGATGGAGACCTTGTGTCCAAGCTCACAAGTTAGTAAGTATCTATTCAGACACATTGTTTTAGTGGCTTGGGTGCTGAGTGAAAATCGATTGAACATTGCTTGGTGTTTGTTTATGTTTATGCATCTTAACGAACTGCGTGGTTGCTTACGTTAATAAACTACCATAAACAGAGAGGGTAGATCTAGCCCTGTTTTTGAAACTGGTGGGATTTCATCACTCCAGCTGTGTGAAACCAAGGCACATAATAAAATCAACTAAGATTAGAGGCAACTAAAACGGTGTTTATAGGACAACTATGACCAAAGTTATTATGTTGATTTTTGTGTTGACTAAAGCTAAACGTGACGTCGAGTTTAATCATTCAATGAACTTCGAGAGGCCACTGCCAC
Source organism: Berberis thunbergii (assembly GCA_003290165.1). Lineage (NCBI taxonomy): Eukaryota > Viridiplantae > Streptophyta > Magnoliopsida > Ranunculales > Berberidaceae > Berberis > Berberis thunbergii. The sequence goes on along the minus strand of QNQO01007351.1, from coordinate 79,502 downwards.
ATAGGTAACTCATCCGGTACGCCAAGTCACTAGTAAGCAGAAGGACATGGTGTAATTAACAGTTTTGGCTAGGAATACACACCCTAAGTACATATTTGACACACATCACTCTCATATCAATCGGTCTATAGAGTGGTAGCACAGGTACAATTCTTAATTAGACCACGTGATCTCCTGTCACTTGTGTAATAATTCGGCTTATTGCAAGCGTAACTCTGATCTCCTGATTTTGAACTTTGTACTGTTGGATACAAGCTTTGAGGATCATCTGTTAGCACCCTATCTAATCAGGCAATAATAGATAACAACGTAATGCCCGCTGGTTTCAATCAATCTTGTCCCTCATAGATTAACAAGATAAAATCCCATTAAAACGTTGTTTGCTTAGATTTGGCATTTGTATGGTTCATAAGTGATTGTTGCTTGTGTATGTCTTCTTAGCAATCGTCTAGGGATACTTGATCTTGTGCTTTGCCACTGTCATGTTTCCAATCCATTTTTTTCCCTTTTATGAAAGTTTGGGAACGACCCAACAAACGCTTGGTTCGTACCCAAAATTTTTCTAGCCACCCTAATCCAATTTTTGCTTCTTCACCACACTCATCTCCACCTAATTCCCGTTACTTTCCAATCAACACTGAAATGGAAAAACGTCCAATTTTGGAATACAATGTTCCCTTTGCTGCTAATGTGAATAACTGCATTGACTTACCCCATATCAGGACAAATCAATTTGAGATTAGACCGGCTATTATTATTATGTTGTCGAAGTTTCATGAGCATGATCGAGAAAGATCATATGTCCATCTTGGAAAGTTTCTTGAAGTTTGTAGTACTTTTAAGAGCTAAAACATAGATGAGGAAAATGTCAGACTTCGATTGTTTCCTTCTCCGCGGTGACAAGCTTTATAATACTCATGGGCATCTTGAAAAAGGGTAGGCCAATAAAAACCTGATTGGAAAACCTTCTCCATGATTTTCTTAGAACTGAAATGTGCACCACAAGCTTGATCATGGCAAAATGAGAGAATGTTCAATTGTTCAACTTCTGGAACACATCTTCTGATAAGTTGGTCAGAGCAATATTTGTACAAATATGGCTCATCCCAAGAATAATACTTGACCCTAGACAAAAACTTGTCACGATCTGGCTTAGACCAGTGTAAAAGGAGTTTCTCAGTTGCTAAAAAATTGACAATGTCGGCATACCAAGGAAGCTCTTCCTCTACCAAGAGAAGTTGTTCATCTGAGAAGTCCCATGAATGGGCAAGATACTAGTAGATGACTATGATGTTAGCCTAGACAAGCAGTCGGCGATTGCATTTTCTGTACCTGACTTATCTCGTATTTCAATATCAAATTCTTGAAGCAAAAGGACCTATCTAATCAGACGAGGTTTGGTGTCCTTCTTATTGATAAGGCATCTAAGGGCTGCATGGTTAGTGTACACAATGACTTTAGCTCCAATGAGATAGGAACGAAATTTATCTAATGCATAAACAATGGCTAACATCTCTTTATCTGTGGTCGAGTAATTGAATTGAGCCTAATTTAGAGTTTTGCTAGCATAGTAGATGACATGAGGAAGTTTGTTAACTTTCTTACTCAAAACATCACCTACAGCATAGTTAGAGGCATTAGGAGCTGAGACTAGTTCAAATTTAAGATGCAGAAACGCAGATATGCACTTGTCGTCAAAAAGAAAGGGAACATCCTTGGCTAAGAGACTGCTCAAAGGGCGTGCAATCTTTGAGAAATTGTAATGAAGTGGCAATAAAATCCAACATGCCCCAAAAATATCGCACATCTTTAACAGATTTTGGAATCGGAAGAGATGAAATGACATCAATCTTAGCTTTGTCCACTTCAATGCCTTTTGGAGAGATAGCGTGCCCAAGAACAATGCCCTGCTTCACCATGAAGTGACACTTTTCCCAATTTAGAACAAGACAATTTTCTTCGCCCGCTCTAAGACAAGTGAGAGGTGATGTAGGCATTGGTAAAAAAAATGAGCCGAATACTGAAAAATCATCAATACAGATCTCAAGAAAGTTTTCCACCATATCATTGAATATGTTAGACATGCATATTTGAAATGTCGCGGGTGCATTGCATAGCCCAAAAGGCATGCGACGATAAGTGTAGGTACGAAAAGGACAAGTGAATGTGGTTTTCTCTTGATCCTCTTGTGCAATAGGGATTTGATTATATCTAGAATATCCATCCAAGAAACAATAGTAAGGATGACCTGCTAACCTCTCAAGCATCTGATCAATAAAGGGAAGGTGAAAGTGATCCTTTCGAGTATTAGAGTTCAGCTTACGATAATCAATGTATACTCTCCATCCATTTTCACTCTTTGTGGCACAAGTTCCTTGTTCTCATTTTCAACGATAGTAATTCCTGACTTCTTAGGAACCACATGGACCAGGCTAACCCATTGGCTATCAGAGATAACATAGAAGATGTTTGCATCAAGGAGTTTCAACACTTCTTCTTTTACGACATCTTTCAAAATGGGATTTAGACGTCGTCGGGGTTCTCTGGAGGTTTTGGTTTCATCTTCCAAATAAATATGATGCTCATAGACAATAGGGTCAACACCCTTGATGTCATAAATATTCCAAGCAATGGCTGACTTGTGAGCTTTAAGGATTTCCAACAACTTGTCAGTGTGTTCCTCAGTGAGATCTGAGGCAATAATCACTGAATAACTCTCCGCAGGACTGAGAAATGCATATCTCAATTCATTTGGTATAGGATTAAGTTCTAGTGATTTTTGACTGCTTGTGGATGAGTTACTATCTTGTAACTGTCTTATGAAGGAAGATGATGAATACAACTCTTCCTCATATTGATAAAGTGATAATGCCTCAGATTCAGGTATATGCATTATGGGCACATTATCCAACATACCGTTGACCTTTTCAATAGCCTTGTCCATATCTAGGTTCATACCAAAGTGTGAGAGACAACGAAACAATAAGTCATCTGGTGACGATTGAGCCATAAACTCAAAAGATCGAATCATACACACTTCTTCTTCTTCCTCAATCATATCGAGATCATCTATCTTTTGCAAGGCCTTAAAAATATTTAATTCAGCTTTAAGGTTCCCAAAGGAAACAGACATGCTATCGCTTATACAGTTGATGTTGGCCTCTGCAGTTGCTAAAAATGGTCGCCCTAAAATGACAGGAATTTGATTATTTGGGCTCAGGTTAGTGTCTAAGATGATGAAATCAACTGGATAATAGAAATCTACAACTTGAACAATCACATCCAGAACTATTCCTCTAGGGTATCGTTTTGACTCATCTACTAGCTTAAGAACTACCTTTGTTGGTTGCATCTCCTTTAACCCAAGTTCGAAATATATATGATAAGGTAAGAGATTCACACTCGCTCCTAAGTCGATCAAGGCACGACTTTCAAAGTCTTTTCCAATGAAACATGGTACAATAGGGGTTCCTGGATCCTTGTACTTAACTACTCCACTTTGTTGAATAAGCATATGGCATCGCTTGCAAGGCATGCAGTTTCAGGTACTTTCGTTTTTCTCTTTTAGTACACATGTCCTTGAATTTTTTGCATAGATTGGTACTTGCTGGATAGCAGACAAAAGAGAGATGTTGATGTGTACTCATTTAAAAATCTCTAGTATTTTGTGAAATTGCTTCTCTTTTTTGTTACCTAAAAGGGCTTTGGGAAAAGGTGCCTTAGGTATATATTTTCTGGCTCTACGGAAAGCTGAGAGGGTGAGTTTAAACTAGTTTGAGAAGAACCTTTAGCATTCCAATTGGTTTAGGAACGTTCTCTTTGGAAATCACATCAGTTATCTTGGGTTGTTCTATGTCATTATCAATTTCTCGGTCAGAACGAAGGGTGGTGACAACTTTAACTTCTCCATGTGAATCAACACTACTACCAATTTCATTGACATGGGCTTGGGGAGCACCTATTGGACTAGGGATGGGTTGACTGGGGAATGTTCATTTTTCCCTTCTCATAGTCAATTGTTGCAACTGTTGTTGAAGCTGGTGGATGGCTCGGGAATTAGCAGCATTGGTTGTCATTAATTGGTGCATCATGTCCTCCAATGATGGTTTTTGGAGGTGGTAAAGGAACAACATATTGAGTTTGAGATACCAAGTCCCGAACGTTGCTAAGTTGAAGTTGATCATAGGAATTATGAGGGGCATGTACCATAGAAAGGTTCATAGGCTGATTTTGTCGGTATGAAATATGTCCTTCCTGTGGTGGATATTGATTCTATTGAACCTGTCTGGGATAAGTGCATGAGTTGTGGGCTTGTCCACTAGGTTGCCTAGGGTGTTGAAACCCATGAGGATTCTATGAACTTTTGGGTGGTTATTCATAAAAGTCATCACCATAGGAAATGTTAGAGTGATGTCGATTTGCAGATGTGTATGTTTGACTGAAAGTGTTTGATTTACGTTCACTATTAAATACACACACCTCCTTTGGAGGTTCATTGCCACCTGAAGTTAAAGGACCATCAACATCTATATAATTTTTTTGAGACAAAAAGTACAAAGCTTATAAGTCTGCTCTTTGGCTTCAGAGGTAGACTTTGTCACAATAGATTTAATTTCCTTAGCAAAGTCCTTGAGGAATGTTTTGATGTCTAGTTTGGGATCTTCCTTTGATACAAATAGATGTGATTTTCTAGAAGAGCTAGGTTTCAAGTCTCTACGAGCAGTCCATTGTCGAGAATCATTAGTAAGGCATAAGCATCAATACCAATTTTATGCATGAATTTCCCTTGATGTATGGATTCGATCATATTTCTAGATTCGACAATCAATCCACTATAGAAACTCTGCACTAGCACTCGTTTTTTAAAGTCATGATGGGGCACTTGATGAGTAAATCTTGAAAACGGTCTCATGCTTCATAAAAAAATTCATCATGTGTTTGAGTAAACTCCTCAGTTTCTCTTCTAATTTCTAGGGTCTTTCCCATGGGGAAGTACTTTGCTAGAAAATTTCTAACTAAATCCTCCCATGATTTGATGGAATTGGCAGGGAAGGGATTTAGCCATGAGGTGGCCCAGTCATCAAGAAAGAAAGGAAACAAGCGAAGTCATACATTTTCCTCATCTATGTTTTGGTTCTTAAAAATACTACAAACTTCAAGAAACTTTTTATTTGGTTCCTAAGAAGTCAGGAATTACAATCCTTGAAAAGAGAACAAGGAACTTGTGCCACAAAGAGTGAAAAAGGGTTGGAGGGTATGCACTGATTATCGTAAGCTGGACTCTAATACTCGAAAGGATCACTTTCCCCTTCCCTTTATTGATCAGATGCTTGAGAGGTTAGTGGGTCATCCTTACTATTGTTTCTTGGATGGATATTCTAGATACAATCAAATCCCTATTGCACATGAGGATCAAGATAAAACCACATTCACTCGTCCTTTTGGTACCTACGCTTATCGTCGCATGCCTTTTGGGCTATGCAATGCACCCACGACATTTCAAAGATGCATGTCTAGCATATTCAGTGATATGGTGGAAAACTTTCTTGAGATCTTTATGGATGATTTTTAGTAGTCGGCTCATCTTTTGACCAATGCCTACATCACCTCTCACTTGTCTTAGAGCATGCGAAGAAAATTGTCTTGTTCTAAATTGGGAAAAGTGTCACTTCATGGTGAAGCAGGGCATTGTTCTTGGGCTCGTTGTCTCTCCAGAAGGCATTGAAGTAAACAAAACTAAGATTGATGTCATTTCATCTCTTCCAATTCCAAAATCTGTTAAAGATGTGCGATTTTTCTTGGGGCATGCTGGATTTTATTGTTGCTTCATTAAAGATTTCTCAAAGATTGCACGCCCTTTGAGCAATCTTTTAGCCAAGGATGTTCCGTTTTTTTACGACAAGTGCATAACTACGTTTCTTCATCTTAAATCTGAACTAGTCTCAGATCCTATCATCCGAGCTCCTTATTAGGCGCTAACTTTTGTGATTATTTGTGATGCCTCTAACTACGCTGTAGAAGTAGTTTTGAGATAGAAAGTTAACAAACTTCCTCTTGGCATCTACTATGCTAGCCAAACTCTGAATGAGGCTCAACTCAATTACTCGACCATGGAAAAAAATATGTTAGCCATTCTTTATGCATTAGATAAATTTTGTTTCTATCTCATTGGAGCTAAAGTCATTGTGTACTCTGACCATGCAACCCTTAGATGCCTTCTCAATAAGAAGGACACCAAGCCTCATCTGATCCGATGGAGTCTTTTACTTCAAGAATTTGATCTTGAAATACGAGATAAGTCAGGTATAGAAAATTCGGTCGTCGACCACTTGTCTAGGCTAACATCACAGTCATCTACTCGTATCTTGCCTATTCAAGAGGACTTCCCAGATGAACAACTTCTCTTGGTAGAGCAAGAACTTCCTTAGTATGTCGACATTGTCAATTTTTTAGCAACTGAGGAACTCCCTTCACACTGGTTTAAGCCAGATCGTGACAAGTTTTTGTCTAGGGTCAAGTATTATTCTTGGGATGAGTCATATTTGTACAAATACTGTCCTGACTAACTTATCAAAAGATGTGTTCCAGAAGTTGAACAGTTGAGCATTTTTTCATTTTGCCATGATCAAGCTTGTGGTGGGAGCCAAAGGTGTACCAGCTGAGTTGGTAGAGGTGTGGCGGATGGTATCACACATCACGGGTTCAAACCCGGCTGGCGACATAAGTGGGGGGATTAAGGTTAAAACAAAAGCTTGTGGTCGGCATTTTAGTTCTAAGAAAAAATCGTGGAAAAGGTTCTCTAATCAGGTTTTTATTGGCCTATCCTTTTTCGAAATGCCCATGAGTATTGTAAAGCATGTCACCGATGTCAACAACTTGGGCGAATTATTCGTCGACACATGATGTTTCTGAATCCTATTCTAGTGGTTGAAGTTTTTGATGTTTGGGGCATCAATTTTATGTGACCATTTCCATCATCCCATGGGTATCAATACATCCTTCTTGCAGTGGATTACGTATCTAAATGGATAGAGGCCATTTCCACTAAGACCAATGATCACAAAATTGTTATTTCATTCATAAGGGACTTTATCTTTAGTAGATTTGGCACCCCCAAGGGTATCATTAGTGATGGGGGTAAGTATTTTTGTAACCGTGTCTTTGAGCATGTTGTCAAAAAGTATGGGGTTACTCACAAAGTTTCCATTTTCTACCATCCTCAAGTGGTCAAGTTGGAGTCTCAAATCGTCAAATCAAGAACATTCTCAAAAAGACTATCAATCCAAATCGGAAAGATTGGTCTTTACGTATTTTGGATGCCTTATGGGCATACCAAACTGCATTCAAAACTCCTTTAGGGACGTCTCCCTATAGATTGGTCTTTGGTAAACCTTGTCACATTCCTGTCAAACTCCAGCATAGAGCTTATTGGGGTACAAAGAGTCAAAACTTTGACCTTGATATGGCTGGTAAAAAATGAAAGCTTCAGTACAATGAACTAGATGAATTAAGGTATGATGCTTATGACTTATCTAAGAACTACATAGATAAAATGAAGTGGATACGTGACAAAAGCATCATGAGAAAAGAGTTCCATCTTTGTAAGAAAGTCCTACTCTACAACTCTTGCCTTCACATCTTTTCAGGTTAGCTAAAAACTTGTTGGCCTGGACCATTCATTGTATGTGACGTTAAAGACTACAGTGCCATCACCGTAGAAAACCCTACAAATGGTAGTCTCTTTCAAGTAAATGGACAATGACTGAAGCCATACCATGACTTCCCACAAGGTAAGTGGAAATCATTCAATTGATTGATCCTAACTATGAAGATTAGTCACGACCACAAATTCCTACTCCACTAAGCATGTTTGGGGTGGTATCTACCACTCTCATTACGTCCGGCCAATGTCAATAAACTTAGCGCTACTGGGAGGCAGCCCAATCCATTTATGCATTCATTCATTCATAAAAAATAAAAATAAAATTAATAATACTGCCAATTCCTGTTTGGGGGTGATATATTTTTAATAATACATCATCTCTACCAACTCACTCTTTTCATTGTAAGGACGATACAAATGTTCAACAAATCACCTGAGGTAATGGGTTCTAATTTTTATTTCTCACTTTTCATTTCGTTTGTTTAACATTGGGGACAATGTTCTATTTGTTTGGGGGTGGGGAGATTTATCAAAATTCATACATCTTTTGAAAATCGTTTTCTAAATAAAAATAAAAAAATGGTGTGGTATCCTAGCTATGATGAGATTGATAGTCTTTTCGAGAATGTTCTTGATTTGACAAAGTTACCCACTCTTCCTCATATAAAAAAAAAGGCAGATTCATTTTTATTTTAGAGAAGTCCTAATTAATCCTATGGTAAGGTATGGTAAGAAGTGAAGAGTAGATGAAAAGAAACTATAGTGGGTAACTCGACATTCTTGCAAGTGATCAACGTTCCTTCCATGAGATTATTATTTTCTTTTATGTCCGTTTATTCTTATGAGCATGTGAGAAGTTTGAATTTTTGCATTTCTTCTTTTCCTCACACGCAAGAAAGAAAATATTTTACCCAAACTCAAATTGATCATTTCAGAGAGATTAACTGGTCAGTTTTGAAGTCAAAATGACTATTCCAAAGGTGGATTAGGATGTACGTTACTTTGACACGAAAAATTGCATTTGTTGTTTATTCAGACACGCACACCTTGCTAGAAAGTTGCTCAATTGTAATGTGCATTTTAGTAAGAAGTTACATATGTCTCTTTTCTTTTGTGTGGTTGAATAACAAGGACATTCTCTGAGAAAAATAGAACACACATCAATTTTGTTTCATATAACAAAAATTTTGTAGGTGTCATCCTGGATAACCATCAGGAGGCTAAAACTCCTCCTTTAGTGTCATGCTAAAGGTTCAAGGCGTTGTTGCATATTGTAAATGCAATCGAGTCATACCAACGAAAGTGGCATTGATTTCTTTGAGAAGTTTAGGACGAATAAAAATATTTTGATTTATGTTTTTATCTTTCTTTTCGTTGTTATTTGCTAGAGGACTAGCAAAAGGTTGTTTGAGGGTGGTGTGATAAATACCCAAAACATCGATTTTTACACCCCTAAATATACAATTATTAAGTTCAATTATCAAATAAAAATATCTCATTACGTGTATTTTGTGCATTTTGTAGGAATTCAAGCACAAATCTCAAATCATGCATAAAGTGGATAAGGCTAAATTCAACAACTAGAAGGCCCAATGAAAGTTCTGATGCATTCATAAGGATTAAAGAATTTCAATTCCAAGACCCATGAAGTCAAGCCCACAAAGCAACAACAACTACGGATCTCAAGAAAATCAACATGAAGATTTGGACGTCCACATGACCAACTTTATCATAAAATAATATCTACAACACATGTTTCCTTATTCAACTCCAACACCATTCCTTGTTTCATTCAACCATGTTTCCTTGTTTCATTCAACCATGTTTCTTTATTTCACTCAAACTTTTTTTACCTATAAAAACCTCTTATGTTTTTGCTTGGTAGAGAAGTGCATGTACTACATTTTAATTTCATTGAAGAAGTAAGTTTTATATATTTTTTTCTCTTTTTCAATTGTTTCTCTTTTCCTTTAGCTTTTAGTTTATTTTCACCATCCATTATTTTACTCTTCTCTTTATTCTTTAAATTGAAATTCAGATTTGTCTTCTAATCCACGTGAAATAGTCGATAACCCCTACTTCAACTATGCATTGTTGAAGTGTATTGCAGGTTGAAGGAAAAAAATAAATAAAAATAATAGTTATTTCTTTGATTGATGTCGAAAATCATGCAATGACATTAATGTTGGTTTTTGGCATCAATCACACAACTTTCCTACTCGCAAGTGCACAAGATTTAGCATGTAGATCTGATTAGGTAAGTAGAAGTTAGATCTTACAAAAAGTTAAAGAAATCAACTTAGAGTTTAAATTAAACTTTAACTAGTGACAAATTGTCAATAAGAATAGATATGATTGAATTGCACGAAAGTAAAGTATTAAATTAAATTAAATTAACAATAAACAAAAATCAGGCATTGGTTATACTTGAAAATGTTTCTTCAAATGGGTAAAGGCATCGGGGTTGAAAAGTCCACCAACATATCTAGAGTCTGATAATAAATTAATCTTCTTGTGAATTTCTTCTTACATTACCCCAAATCATCTGAAACCCAATTGTGTGATTAGGAATATTTGACTTCAATATATATATTTGAACTAAAAATTCCAATTTGCAAGAATAAATTGTCAACAAATTATCTAAGGGCAAAAAGCATAAGATTATGGCTCGCATCAATAGAAAGATGAAATACCTATTTACATAAGTCATGCTCCGAATAATTCTCATTTGTATTACCAATTATCATTGTAAAAACATTCCCCCATTTTTAAATTGGGGGAATCGATTTGATCCCTCAGTATAATCCTACGCTAGTGCATTTTAGATTAGTTTCATGATAGTGCATTCCTTACGAGAACATTAGCTCATAAATACCCGGATTTTGGTCTATGCACTTGTGCTAATAAGACCATATGTGATTGCAAGCTTCTCACTATCGTGGTGCAATAGGAAAGCTTTTTCTTTAGTCTCAACTCTCAACATCTAACATCACTTCAAACAGTTTTTGATGGTATCCTTGTACTGTCAATTGCTCTGATATTTCATCCAATCTTCTATATATTTTTTGTGTTTCAACATGAACTATGTCACCAGCGAAAAGAATTCGTGTATAAATGCCCTTCACCCTGATTGTACTTGATCACCTCTATGACCATTGCTTTCTCATGCCATTTTTCACCTGATGCATAAACATTCCCGAGACATCAAAACAGTCATCCAACCATAGTCAAACATGTGGCACAGGTCAACCCTAATGGAAGAGGGCCTAGGCAGACCAGGCCCAAGTCTGGTCAAAGTCAGGCCCAAGCTTGATCCAAGTCAGTCCCTAGTTAGGTCCGAGTTAATTACTAATCAGCCCGTATGTCAGTCACCCAAACCCAGATTATGCAAGCCCAATGTTGTAAGAATCTCAGAAGTTAGCCTATGATAATAAGGCCTGAATATAGACCTCTAGATATAGCAGGCCCAAGGTCAATTTATGCTACTCTTGGTCCAATCAAGCATTGAGTCCTAAAGAAAGCCAAGTGTTAAAAGAAGAATCAGTCATGGACGGGTGAAGAACTCTTCATGGACATAACTTGATGAGGGGAAATTCTAAGCGAGGTCTACTCTCTTCATTACGAATTCAATTGTAGAGTCAATGAAGGAGTGAAACACTCTCATGATATAAGGTGAACAAAATGGATGAGAAAGGTACATTCATGCGATGCTAATTTTATCAATCTATCTCCATCCTTGTTCAAGTGCATGACGTAACATTGGAGTGCCTTTAGCAGCCACAACATTGGTATCTAGTTCACCGTTACTCATTTTGCAGGTCAAATTCATTAGGGACGGATTTGGATGCATTAGTTTGGTGCCACCTGTGAGAAAACGATAGTTTTTCTTAAAGCAAAGCACAAACTCTGTAGAAAACATAGTTATTAGCACCAGATCCCGAACGAATAACAATAACGTCGAGTCTGCCAACGCTCGGACCTAAGGGGTCCAACCGCAGGACCGAAATAATACAACTGTAGAAGCGGCACAACCATGAGGCCCTGCTCCTAAAGCGGCCACGATAGACCCTCGTATTGACTAGATTCAGGTCCATATAAATCATCTTTCTTGGGTGGTGGAGAGACTCGCAAAGGAGTGGCAATCGCCATCAGAGAATGATAGGAACCCAGACAGGTCTCTGGCCCAAGAGGATGACACATAGTGTGTTCATGAAAACAACAACGTCCCCAACGAGGAACAGAGAGCCAACCATGAGGGAACCTAAGAGATGAAGGAGTCCAAGTAGACTACGTGCTAAGGGCTGACATGACTATCGTCGAGAATCCATACTGACTGGGGGCTACCGATCTTGACGTCTTGTACAATCTCACAGTCCCTTCGTTCTCTGAGCAAATCATGAACGCGCCTCTGCCAAAGAAGTTCAGCCCTCCCCAAAGCTCGAGTTCTATGATGGAACTAATGTCCATTTGACCACCTACGCCATTACCACCATGTAATAGCACTGAAGGAAGGTTTAGAAGTCGTCTTGTGTCAGACCTTTCCTACTAGCCTGAAGAAGGTTGCACTGACCTGGTTATACAACCTCTGACTAAGGTCAATCAATTCATTTAAGGCATTGGCGAAGGCTTTTAGTACTCAACTCGTGGGGAACTAATGAATTAGAAAAAATGCAAATAATTTGCTCAGCCTCAAGTATAAGCATGGTGAGACTCTCAGGGAGTATGTGAGCAGGTTCAATAATGAACCGACTCTGGTTGATTGTTGTAACGATGACACATCTATCATTGCCTTTACTTCCAGCATCTGGGGCAGTTAGTTTTATAACTTCCTCACTTTGGAGCCTCCAAAGAACATGACGAACTTGTTGAAAAGTGTGCAAACATACATCACTCTTGAGGAGATGTTAGTGGCAAAAAAAGGTGGTGAAAATGAGACCAAACACTTCTCCAAGACTAGAGACAGGGGAAAGGAGAAGAAGCGTAAAGAGAAGACAAATCCAAAGGAAGGTGGAGTGACAACAAGCCTGGGTCTGACAGAACAATACCCGACCAAGTCACCAACTATGTCAACTCAAAGTACCATACCTATACTCCACTCAATGTCAGTCTGTCCAAAATCCTCTCCTCTATGAAGAGCTGGGAGGAACTTAAGTGGCCTTCTCAGCTCAAGAGCGACCTATAAAAGCGTGATAAGAACAACTACTGCTCTTTTCACAAATACCATGGTCACAATACTCAGGACTGCCAAAGCATAAAAAAAGAGAATGAATACTAGTTCTAGAAGGGGAGGTTCAAGGAATTCATGGGCTTTGGCGAAGAGCGTCCCCGAGGAAAAGATAATGAAGAGTTTGTGTATGAAGTCAAGGAAAAGACAACGGATGTAATATACATCCTGTACAGTGAATGCGACGAACCAAAACAATCTAATCAGTCGAGGAAGAGAGTAGTCCAAGAACTGCAGACCAGGTCTTGCTACGAAAATCACCCTATCCAGCATGACCTAATAGAGCAGCCCTGGCCATGGATCTGATAATTACGATGCAAGACATGCAAGGGGTCCACTCCCCGCATAACGATGCCTTAGTTATATGAATCAGGATAACAAGATGGAATGTCAAGAGATCATTGATGGACATGGGGAGCTCAACCAACATCTTGTTCCTCAAAGCATTCTACAGGATGCAATTGGAGGGAGAAGAGTTGAAGCCGTACAAACAAGCCATGATCATTTTCAGTGGTGAGCAGTGTTATCCAGTAGGGAGCATCAAACTGCTCGTGGTAGCAGGGAAGCATAAACTAAAAGTAGTGCAGATGATAGAGTTTGTAATTGTACATGCCCCTTTACGTACAACATAATCATGGGCAAAACTTGGCTTCATCAAGTGGGAGTAGTGGTCTCCACTCAACATCAATGCCTTAAATACCACGCCAATGACAAGGTGGGGATGATCATGGAAGACCAGTTTACGGCAAGGGAATGTCATTACACGACAATGAAATGATCGGCCAAATAGATATCGCAGCCCGAGCCCCTTATAGAAAAACCAACGGGTCAAGGGCATATTGTTAAAGAGTCTGAATAGACAATTTTTTTTATTTAACAAAACCAAGAAGTGTAGAAGCACTTCAAGAAGTATTATCAATAAATGTACTCTCTTTAAAAAAATTTGATTTTATATACAACTTTACATACAAGGGAAAGCCTAGTCTGACTAGAAAACCACGGTGGTGCACAAAGGCTGAGTCTAGTCCTATCTAGGATGTCGACAACCCGTCGCACCTAAGTGACCTCGTCCATCTAAAGGACCATGATGGTGCACAGCTGCCGAGTCTAGTCCTATTTCAGAATGACGACTCACCGCACCTAAGTAACATAGTCCGTCTAAAGGACCATAATGGCGCACAACGGCGAATCTAGTCTTATCCAAATTGATGACAACTTGCTGCAACTAAGTGACCTAGTCCGTTTAAAGGACCACGATGGTGCACAACGGCTGAGTCTAGTCCTATTCAAAATGATGACAACTCACCGTCTAAAGAACCATGATGGTGCACAATGGCCGAGTCTAGTCCTTTTCAGGATGTAGACATTTTTTCGCGTCTTAGTGACCTAGTCCCCTTAAGCCTTGTCCTTTTCATGATTAAGATGACTCTTATTATATAAGTCTAGTCCGTTCGGACCAAGACAACTTCTCTACAATTTAAGCCCTCTTCTAGATTAAGTTTACTTTATTGTAGAAGCCCAGTCCATTCGGAATAAGACGATTATAGCTTAAGTCTTATTCATGATTAAGTTCACTCTATTATAGAAGACTAGTTCGTTCAGACCAAAACGACTTCTTTACAACTTAACTCCTTTTCAGGATTAAGTTAACTTTATTGTAGAAGTCTAGCTTGTTCGGACCAAGACGACTTCTCTACAGCTTAGGTCCTCTTCAAGATTAAGTTAACTTTATTATAGACATCTAGTTCGTTTGGACCAAGATGACTTCTCTACAGTTTAAGTCCTATTCGGGATTAAGTTTGTTTTATTATAAATGTTTAGTCCATTCAGACCTATACGTCTACAGCTTAAGTCTTGTTTAGGATTAAGTTTAGTTTACTATAGAAGTCTAGTACATTCATACGAACACATCTCTACAACTTAAGTCCTCTTTTGGATAAAGTTAACTTGACTATAATAGTTTAGTCCGTTCGGACCAAGAAGACTTCTCAACAGCTTAATTCCTATTCAGGATTAAGTTTACTTTACTAAAGAAGTCTAGTTTGTTCGGACCAAGGCGACTTCTCTACAACTTAAGTCTTTTTCAGGTTTAATTTTACTTTACTACAGAAGTCTAGTACGTTTGGACAAAGACGACATTTTTACAACTTGAGTTCTCTTCAGGTAAAGAAAATGCAATTCTCATTAAGGAAAAAAAATTCAATACAATGAATCCGCTCAAGGGTCGGCACCAGACTCATCAGGACCAGACCTGGAAGGGGCAGAAGAAGTAGGATTTATATTAGGCTCTGGGCCGTCAAGATCAGCGGGCGACTATGAGACATTTGGGTCAGCATCAAGGCCACCCAAAGAAAGGAGAAGATTCATTCACTTCCTCAAAGTACCCAAAGGTCAGTGCCTTGTAAGTAGAGATATCTTAGTATTTATGATCCTACTCAATCAAATCAAGCAGCTCTTGCCTCCCTACAACAACCTAACTAAATTGCACAATATCAGCAGACTTGAAAAGTTCCCTCCCTCGAGCTTTCGACTGCGCTCTCGTATTGGTTAACTCCTCGTTGGCTCTGAGCCAACCTACCTTCACAAATCCGCAGCTTACCATCAGCCTCACCACAGCTTATGTGCTCAAAACCCAGCTTCTGAACAACATGGAACATCTGTATCTGAGATGCCTCATGAAGACGCCTCAACACGTTCGCCTTCCAAAGCACTCTGGGCTTCCACATCGACCTTCAAAGTGAACTTTAGCCGATCAACCGTCATGGTTTTCTCATCCACCAACTTGTCCCGACTCTCTTGAACCTCTTTTTAGCTTTGTCATCATATCGGACTGAGCCCCCATTGCCTTGTCAAAACTCTCTTGAACTTCTTCCAGTTGAGTCTTCAAGTCGAACTGAGCAGCATACTTCTTGTCCAGATTCTCTTGAGCCTCATTCTGCAAATTTCCTAGATTGGGTTAGACAACCAACTGCCTTTCCAAATAGTCCACCTTGAAGAGAGCGTATGGGAGCTTTAATTGCTGCTCAGCAAACACCTTCTCTAAATCATAAACTCTATCTCTGGCAGGTTCTACCTCAGTTCTCACCATGCCAGGATATCTCAAGTGGGTCATTCCCTGATCACAAAACACATATGAAGCTATGAACACTAAGTGTAACAAGAAACAAAAGTCGGACCAAAAAGATAATCGCTAACTCACCAACATCAGGTGCTTATGTCCGTGATCAAGATGATCCTCCGTAGTCCTCTCTGCCAGGGGTGCTCGGTTGACCAACCAGTAAAACCAGTCCTTCATGTGCTGGATGGAACACGCTCTGTGATCCATATCATGATGCCAAATATGTTTGCCATCAGAGCCAATATGGAGACTGCCCCGTCTTACAAACCTCTGGATCCACAGACGGATCTTGGGAAATTTATACCGAAACAGATTGTTATGTTCATGGATTGGAAAAATCTTTAAATGCAGTTGGAAAAGTTTGTTCAAAGTAATATCAACCTATTCTGCACTCATCTTGTTGGGATTGTCTATCCCAACAATACGAGACATCTCCTTCTCCATGGCGGTCAGTGGAGCAGTAGGAAGAGGTTGCTTAGCGAACTCTTTCAAAGCCTTCTGAATAGGACTATCCGATTTGGTCATTACCTCTTCGTTCATCTGACTAAGAACCTTAAGTACAACAAGTTCCCTCTTCTAGGTAGTCAACAAGACGGGATGAGCAGTATGAACAACTCCAACCTTGATATTTTTTGACCGATGGACTGGATAAATCAAATAACATTTCTCTTTGACGGGCTAGGCATCTTCAACATTTTATTCTTCTTTGGGTCAGATGCTTAGACCTTGGTTTCAAAAGACGAGCCCACCGGAGCAGTCAGAGTCTGCCCCACACTACCAACCTCAATGGAGAACAGGTCGTTCCGCTTGATGTTTTCCAGTTTGAAGACATCCAAAATGAGCATCACGCGAGGAATTAAGCATTCGCCTCTTCCTCGCCATGAGAGAGGGTAACAAAGTCATGCACCCCTGATTGTGAACAGTCAACAAGTCAAACAACAACAGAAGTTATATTAAAATTAGAAGCAAAGAGAAAATATGGAACTTACTTAGATTTTTGAAACTGTGAATGATCAACTAGCTATCAGAAGAGAAGTACCCGGAGTCTACGAAAGCAAAGAAGTAGTACTTATGCCAATTTTTAAAGTTGTTTGGAAGTTCACCCAGACAAGAGGGCTTCCTCAGAGCGCATATCCCATTTTGATTCATCCTGATGGAAGCCAATTAATGCAGCAACTTCATCGACAAATGGAGCCCAACCTCTTTGGCCCTGATCAGAGTTGCAATTAGGATCCTCCACCAGTTCGACGACATCTGGGTCAGGGAATGTCATGGTATGAAAGAAAATGACATATGATGTCAGAGACGGAGAAGTGCATACCATCTTTGAACATGGCCTTATACAGACAGACATAGCCCTCCCTTTATCGAGTTTAAAACTCACCTACCACAAGAAGGGACAACTTTAGTTCATCAAGAATGATGAGTGCATAAAGTGCACTTTTAAACATTATTTTTTAAGTGTAATTGTTAGATTATATGGTTAATTCAAATATTTTTTTACTAAGCTACATGATGTGTATTTTGATATTTAGGAAATACTTTTATGGTATGCTAAGGAGAAAAATGAACTAATATCATGTGCAAGGCTGGGTCGTTATAGATGAAAGCCTAGTCAAAGATGAAAACCTAATTTCACAAAAAAATTTAGGTCAAAACCCATTAGGAAAGAGAAAAGAACTAAAAAGGAAATAAACTACTATAAGAAAAAGGTTTTGGCTTGAAGAAACAATCTCCTTTGCTGTGATTTCGTTATCTCTAGTGTTGCATTTGAAGATAATGAGGTGTTGCAATTATTATGTGTTTTTGAAACTGCTATTCTGTGTTGTTGAATTTGTTGTTCTGTGTTGTTTAATCTTTTGTATGTCGCAGAGATGTTGTTCTGTGTCGTTGTACTGATGTTTGTGTCGTTGAGTTGTTGTTGTTGATTGGTTGTTGAACTGCTGGAGATTGAGTTGCTCTTCGGCTGCCAGTGTTCTAAAAATCGGCCTAGGCGGGCTGCCGCCTAGGCGCTAGAAGGTAGAAAAACGCCCAGCTTAATGGTTGGGCGGGTTCTAGGCAGCCTGAGGGAGTTTTTTTTTGTTTTTTAATAAGGCTGATTGTGTTTTTATTTTTTTTTATTTTTCTTTCTTCTTTTTTGGAAATAAACAATTTAATTGTTTTTAATTCAGTATATGTCTAAATGTAGCAAATGATGATTACTTAATGGAATTCTCAAAGGATCTGCCAGTACCAATTTTATTATTTTAGTAATGTAGATTTTATTAAACATGACTAAGGTCATTCATGCAATTTGAAGAAAAATAAAAGAGTAGGTTTGGATATTTGTCCACAAATTCAATTTTGTATAAAGTACCCATCATGACCAACTTGAGTCATTTGAGTTTTAATAAATTTTGTTCATGATTGTTAATTTTTCATGTTTTTAAATTTTTTGTATGTATATTGGCATTAAATTGGATGTAATTGATAAAATATTATGCTTAACTTTTGTAAATTATTAAAGTTATAATACAAAACCTAAGACCGACTAGGAGCCGCCTAGGCCCCTGTGCACTAGGCACCTGCTTGCCGCCCGCCCACCGCCTAACACTTTTTAGAACACTGTCGACTGCAATTAATCTCTTTGGTTGCGAATCCTTTTGGTTGCATTCAACTAGTTTGGCTATGTCTTTTCTCTTCAATGATTTGTTTGAATCATTATTTTTATTCCACTATGTGTATAAACAATTTAGTTAGCAGTAGATTGAAACACTAGTTATAACTCCTTAAAGTTTTTGACATGCCTTGATACTCTACTATGATGATGCTAAATTGATTAATTTCTGATTTTATTTCACCCTTCATATGGATTTTTTTTATCACCATATGCATGATTTTATGGAGATGGTTACATGGATAAATTTAGATGACCAAGTCTTTTGCATATGCTAAGTGACAAAAAAACCAAGTAAGATCAGTTCTTGGAATTAATCAACATGAATGACAAAAATAGATACCATGTTTTGGATTTCGTGTTTTTGTCATTTTCATTATGTGTTTTTAAGGTGCAACTTAATAGATATCATGCTAAATACCTTGAGAATGAAAAGAGTTAGAGTAGACACTCATGCCTAATTCGTTATTTAGATAAATCTATAACTTAAGGAGTAGACACCCATACCCTTAGGCTGGCTAAATTTGAGCATTAAAATGTAGTTTATATGTTGTTGTTCAAATGAAGATAACTAGTAGTGGATATTATTTTCTCACTATTTGAACTCTATTGTTATCTAGTCTTTGGTTTCCATTTTACAATTATCATCTTCATATTCAATTATTTATTAGATGTCGTTGAATTAGAAGTTTTACGAAAGACGTTTTAAACACAAATGGTTGGAATGATCTCGTTCTTGTTATTTATACAATTTGTATGATCTTGTGCACTTGCAAGTTAAAACATACATTTAGAAGCTTATTAATTAGGTTAGTAATTGTTGTACAACATGTTTTTGGTGCCATTGTCGGGGATTGCACTAAGTTGTTTTTATTATTAAAAAAGCATTCACTGGACAATTTTATTTTTTGATTTCTTCAGTATCTATTCTCCCAAAACACTTACTTCGTACGTGTTGCCTTGTAGGATTGAATCTCGTTTATGCACGGTCATCAATCCCAAGTCATAAGCATCAGTGTATATGATCCTGAGATTGAACGAACTTTTAGACGATTTCAAAGGTAAGATAAGAGGGTAGAATCTTAAGAAGAAATGGACCAAAAGCAAGTAGAAAATCCACCAGTGCGGAAGCCAATGAAGAACTCATTTATTCTGCAAAATTGCATTCCAACTAACAAGGAAACACAACTTCAATTTATCTCCTCAATTGCTTAACACAGTGCCACATTAGGAGGCACACCTTCTAAGGATCCATATTTACACATTAGGGATTTCTTTAATCTTTGTAAAACTTAGAATATTGAGGGCTTAAATCCAGAAGGAATTGGGTTAATCCTTTTTCTTTAAAAGATAATGCTAAGTTGTGGTTGAACTTTTTGGCTGAAGGATCCATTAGTAGCTGCTAATTTTTTTAAGAAAAATTTTCCAACTCAAAAGAAAATTTTGAACTTTTCAATAGAAAAATGAGGATCTTTCCTTTGAAGCATGAGAACATTTCAATGGGTGCTTTTCAAATATCCACACCAAATTTTATCTCAAATGATCAAGTACAAGCTTTTACAAAGGTTTAAATGATACTAATAAAAATCTTGTTGATTCTGCTTGTGGAGGCGTGTTTATGGAAAAGAACAGTGAGGAAGTTATTGAGTTGTTTGATACCCTCAGTAAGAATTCTCAACAATTCTCATCAAGAGGGAGACCAAGTGTGAAAGGTAAGGGTGTTTTTGAGGTAAGCACTAATGTTGGAATCCAAGCTCAGATGACGACAATGGAGAGGAAGCAAGATATGCTTGTGAAAGCAATGTCAACTTAGAACATTTCCCAGTTCAAAAAGTTGTATAAGTCAAGTTATGTGCTATATGTTCTCATTCTAATCATACCACTGAGACTAGTCTAATTTCTTCTTTTGCAAGCGGGAGCATGCAAACTGATGCAGTCAATTTTTGCTCCCTACTTGACCTTGACCTGCACAAGGAACACACGTGAACCACGGATCACCGTTGTGGTGTCCGATGACACTCCGATGCTAAAGTCAGACAAGGATCTGATGAAGGCTTAATGTTGTAAACAGGAAATTTGTAGCGTACCTTAGCTTACCAACCTCATGTCTTATTTATAGTGTTGGAGTCCTAGTTCGGCCAAGCCATTAGTGGCGTAGTTTATAGAATGAGATCTTTTTGGAAATCGTCCTCTAATTAGGAATCGTCTTGAGGAGGGATGTTTTCCTGTTAGACTTGTGCTCCTAGATACGTGGGAGGAGTGTTGTCTATAGATGAAGGTTTCCATGTACGACGTATACTCTAGTATTTTCGTCCTAGTTGGAAACGAGGTGATGCTGGTTGTCTGTCCAAAGCCAATCCTCGAGATACTTGCCTTAATAGGTCTAACGGGTATTGGGGATGGCTATGAGATGCGTGGGCTTAGTAGGGTGTAGTAATTTGGGTCCATCTGGCGAACTACGGAATGCAAACTTGAAACCGCTTGGAGTGAATCAGTGTTGGGCTGATGCTTGGGCCTGTTATTCCTTGAGATCATCATGACACGTGTATGACGTAGAATAGAAGACGTTTCGGTGTATCATCAGCCGCTCCCTATCAGTTAGTGGGTTATTGCATCAGTTCACTCATGATGATTGAGTCTGAACCGTTACTTGAGCGGCGCGCTCCATTAATTAAGCGTGCGTTGGTTCAATGAAGAAAAGGTGGGAAGTCAATCCCTATTTAGACCTCCCTTTTGTAGAGATAGATTCTTCAATTTCTTCATTTTTAGAGACTCCATTATGTTCAGCTTTTCATTGAAAGTTTATTCATTTTTCATGGCTCGCCAAAATCACACTGACAATGAGCTTCTTGCCAAGGGCCTCCAGTTCTTTGAAAATAGACCGGCTTCCGAATCGAGCCTGGCTAAGATTCAGAAGACATATGGAGTCCCTGAAGATCTGCCACTCTACACCTTGAGTGATGATCACATGCCAATGTTTTCTCCAGAAGGATTCGTATGTTTTGCACCGCGGCATGCTTCAAATTGGTGTCCATTTTCCCGTGTTTGACGAAATCTGGGGCTTTTTGGTATTTCTTGGAATCCCTCCTACCTAGTTGGTATCGAATGAGTACAAGACTATTCTTCTAATATTGATTAGGGCAAAGGATGTTGGTGTTCACGTGACTCCAAGGGTGATTCAGTTACTGACTTCTACTCGGTTGAATGATCACGCTGTGTGCAAGATGACATTGTCGGCTTGTGTTCGGGAAGCTATCAAACGACTTTAAATTCTGGCAGAAATTCTGCTTCCTAGCTCCTTTGGATTCGAAGTACTTCAAGTTCAATGGTCATCCGCTTGAATGGGAGTTCAAGCCACTTCGTAAGTATAGTTTCGCCCTTTGATTCTGTTGCATTGATCGTATGCTGATCGCTGTGTGTGTTCTTTGTAGGGAGGTTCCCTACTACTCCTCTTTCTCTGAAAGAGGAGACTGCTATGGAGGCATTGCGTGACATGCCTAAAATGAGTGTGGAGGAAGCTATCTACCCTTCCAATTTTAGTCACATTGGGTTGTGGGCCCACTGGCACATAGCTCCCGCTCTTTTTCAGAGTGCCAAAAGTGGAGCCATTTCCAAGAAGAAGAAGGCCTCCAAAGTTAAATCTCCCACCTTGCCAGGCATAGAGGGCCTTTTTGGGATGCTTGCCTCCTTCATAGGCGCGAAGAGGTCTCGCACTAGGGCCAATCCGACTTCCAAATGACACACTCTGTTGAGGGAAAAACGTGATTCTGACCTGCCCGCGGAGGTGGATGTTATATCATCTGGTTTGGAGAAGGACCACTTGTGGTTAGCAGGGGTTGATGATTTGTTGCAAGTAAATACCGAGCAGGCTGAAGCTTAGAATAAGAAGCTGATGTTGGCTGTTGTGGCGACTTCAATTGGTGCTGACCAATCCATACATGTTTTACTGGAAGGCTCTGATGAAGAATTTCTTATGGTCCCGGAGGTCAGTCGTCCTGTAGGTGGATCATCTGACAGTGGCCTTTGCAGCGTGGACCGTCCCTCTTGTAGTCCGCATTGTCCGCCATATCGCTCCAGGCCGTGTATCAAGGTAATGGAGGACTCGCTAGACATTTTGTTTCCTTATCTTCCTTCGGATTCAACCGAGCCAACTCGCAACAAAGGTTCGACTTCTGGTGACAAATGGAAGGCTATAGATGAGGGCCCAAGTGTGATGGAGCCTGCAAAGGGCAGTGCTGGCGTAATTTCACATTCAGGAGAGCTTCATCCAGACACGCGAATGAGTTTGTTTGCTCTAGATGTAATGAAAATGAGCAACCATACCTGGTACTAGAAGGTTGACATTAATTATGCTTTGAGGAAGCATATAAGTAGACGTTATAGTTGGCTGGAAAACTGTGTTCCAAAGCCCGAGGAGTATGCACTGGAAAAAATATGGATAAGGGGTTGAAACATCTTATGCTAGGGATGTCGCATCCGAGCCAAGTGGTCGTCGCTGGGTCGAAAGTTGAGGCGACTCGCGAGAGGGTGTACACCATGGAGCATGTCTTCTCAACTATGCAGAAGTTGTATTCTGAGACTTTTCAAGATTGAATCGCTGAGAAATAATATTGAAAAGAGGAGGCGGAACAATCAGCAGTTGATGTTGAGGCTCAAAGGGTTCATTTGGAAGCCCTTGACTGTGATTTAGCAGAGGTCGTGTCCGCAAGGGACAGATCCAGAGAAGAGTTGAACCTGGTCCGTCATGATCTAGAAATTGCGGCTAAGATGCACTTTGAGTTGCAGTTTCTTGTTGAGGAGAATGCCATGAAAGAATCCGAGTCGGTCGTCCAGAGACAGCAATTAGAGGCCCATGTAGAGTTCAATGCTCGGAAAGCAAGGAAAGCTGGGGACCAACTTCTCCTAGAGTAATATGAACTTAGCGCAGTTATAAGAAGCATGATTACTAAGCAGTCTCAATCTGATGCGCTAACAGACAAGCTGGAGCTACTGGAGCACGAACTTGCTGAAACAAAGACGCGTGAGGAAGAGCTTCTCAAGGCGCAAGGCACGTGCGAATTCCCCAGGACCGTGCATGGGAGGTTAGATCATGAAAGAAAAACATGCAGAATGGGACCTTGCTTATTACAAGAAGGTGTCTTTTGCAAACTTCAGAGTGATCTTTGAGTTGTCATAGGAAGAGGGCGATCCGGATCATGATGCTCAAGCTGAGGCACGTGCGGACACAACTCATGTTTTTTCTTCTGTTAAGCTTATTTCCCCTGTAATTGTACCTCCTACTGATGAGGAGTAAATTTCGTACATATGTACCTTTTCATTTCAACTGTTAATGAAAATAGGTTTCTTTTGAGTATGCTTTGTACCCTTGTTTTGTTTGGTCTCCCTATTGCACGCTTTCTGTTTTGCCTTGTCATTTTTTTACGCAGGTTCGGTTGGGTTAGCAAGGAGCTGAGTGGTCAGTATGCTGTTGAAAGCTTGATTGTTTATGACGCAAATAATTATGACTTGTTCTTCTGTGAGGTCTCAGAGTTGCTATCACTTGGTTATGTCCAATAGTGAACATTCTGCGGACGGTTTGGAAGCGGGTTACTCTACCTAGGCTGCAGCTCATCCTTGAGGTAAGTTGTAGGAGACTTAGTTATGTATCTGACCGTCGGTTGCAGTCGTTGGCATGAATGAACTATTGTAGTCTAGCACATGCATTGTGCCTTTTAGTTGAGCAAGAGTGTTTGGTCCGAGTCAAGTTTTGTAAGCTCGGGCTTGTATCCCATGTAGCATTTGTCCGCCTAGCGGGTTTGTTTATGAGTCGGCTGAAGTGGCCATTGCTGATAACGGGATGTCAGCCTGCATGGTCATGAAGACGCTACTTGAGCTGTAATCGGATTCGGTGACCGCTGTCCTGAGAAACAACAGTGGTCTTGTGGCGAGTTGTTGACTCAGTCGTGGCTGACTGGGCTCCCACCTTCCAAACCATCTACACCTGCACAGAGCGGGCTACAGGTTTGGGATGGGAGAATTTGTCAATCAAGGTTTGTACGAGAGCAAGGATATTGTAGCAAGTCGGAGTTGACTAGGCTCTCACCTTCCAAACCATCTACACCCACATGGACCAGGCTACAGGTTTGGGATTACAAAATTTGACAACCATGGTCTATAAAAGAGCAGTGGTCCCGTGACAAACAATTAGCATCAGTTGGATTTGACTGGACTCCCACCTTTCAAATCATCTACACCCGTGCACACCGAGCTACAGATTTGGGAGTTTTTGGTGACCATGGTCTGTGGAAGAGCATTGGTCTCATGGCAAGCGTCGAGGACTGACTAGGCTCCCACCTTCCAAACCATCTACACCCTCGCGGAGCGGGCTACAAGTCTAGGAGTTGGAAATTCGACGACCATGGTCTTAGAATAGCAGTGGTCTCGTGGCGAACCGTCAACATCAGTTGGAACTGACTAGGCTCCCACCTTTCAAACCATCTACACCCACGCGAAGCGGGCTACAAGTCTAGGAGTTGACCAGAAGCTGTCGTTGTCAGTCATCACTGACTAGGCTTACCTGATCGGGTTCGGAGACCATCATCCCCGAAAGGGGTGACGTCATCAGGCGTAAGAGCGCTAATTAGACTCCCACTTCCTAAGCCATCGACATTCGCACGTGGCGAACTAGGCGTCGGGGTGAACTAGAAGTCACTGTCATCAGTTGAAACTAACTAAGCTTGCCAAGTCGAGGCTCCACTTATTACGAGCGTGCGAGCCTACTTTCGCAGACGGATTGCATTGTGCGGATTAGTTTTTCACTAATTTCAAGAAAAAAAAGGTACCTTAAATCAACTAGTGATATGTAGGTGTGTTCCGTGCGTCAAAAGTGACTAAGGCCTCTACTGCTTGCATCAGCGCACATGATAGAGTGTCGCTCAGATAGTGGGTCGAGCCTATAGGCCCGTATAAGAAGAATTGGGTCATGTCGCAGGATCGTGGTGCCACATGTACATCGTAGATTGCATGGTGACATGAGTACAACATAGATCGTGAGGCGATAGAGTATCGGTTACTCCCCCCAATTACTGGGATTGTGTGCTGCATCATTAATTGATTGAACATGGTCTTGTGTGGTTTCCCTAAGAACCGTCGCCTCTTCGTTTCCCATACGGTATTTAATGCTAACGTGGTCGTTTGGTGAGCCACCATGTCTATATAATGGTGTTTCTTCACTGTATAGGCATTATCTTCTATAGAGTGCACTCTTTAGATCCTCTTACTCGAATAATATGCTTTGGGTTTTCCAAAGGCTGATGGAAGATCTCCTTCACTGGAGTCTTCAAATGTTTTGACATTTACGTTGATGAGTCTTGATAAGACTTGTTATTATGCATGGTCACCTACTCTGGGTGGACACCCGATTGGTTCGCCGAGACCTTGTAATTTCTTCTCATATTGCGAAGAAGAGTTACGAACTTCCTCTAAGGACGAGTCTGTCGTTTATTCCCTGGTGCTTCGGTGGTGCCTTGTGCCATCCTGTCTGTTGGGAGAGATTTCCTACAACTAGCTTATGGTTGATCGGAGCGTTGGCATATGCGGTTTTGCTTCCGGTATGGTATCTCTGAGTCACCTCGAGTATCACAGATGGGAAAATGTCCCGCTTGGCAGCACTATGAGACCTCAACTGTCTCGTTGCTTGTGAATACCCTTGTATATCCTCTTTTACCTATTTGGAAGGTCGGATGCCAGATCGAAGATGTCTATAGCTCGTCGCTAGGTCCATATCGCCATTTGTGGACCGTTCTCTTGGGGAGATTCAAATGAGCAAAGGATCAAACTTGCTCTTTTAACTTCTTTTTGTACATTTGCTCTTGCTCGTGGATCATCTTTTTCTGAGAAATCGCAGAGCGAAACTCTTAGAGGGCACCGTTGTTTACCCGGAGTACACTTGCTTTCTCTTCTAAGTCCTCTTCTGAAGTCTTACTGTTTGAGCGAATATTTAGTGTACATCGCATCAGATTCAGATGCTTGTAGTTTGTAATCTTTTGTACCCGCCATCTAGGCAATCGTTGTTACATATTCCCAGTAATCAATAAAATGTGTCTGCATAATTATCTTTTATTTCTTAAATGAATGGAAATCACATAAGCTCCTAAGAATTAAAACTCTAAACTGACTACTGAAAGAAAACTAAACAATTGGATAGATTGATTGTTGGTGGAGAGAGGTTGGTCTGGTTCTGAAGTAAATTTGCATGGCTCTTGCTTGGATCGTAAATACCTTCA
Organism: Berberis thunbergii; assembly: GCA_003290165.1. Lineage (NCBI taxonomy): Eukaryota > Viridiplantae > Streptophyta > Magnoliopsida > Ranunculales > Berberidaceae > Berberis > Berberis thunbergii. Next base: position 52,577 of record QNQO01007351.1, on the reverse strand, counting down.
GTGAATTGTCAAGTGTCACCGATGTTGTTGAGGTTACTGAAGAGTAAACTTTGCGTGGGAGGGTCTTTCCGCCCCCACTGACAGTTGTGGGGTTGTGCTCCCGTTTGCAATGACCTCTCGCTGGGCCTGACTTCCTGTCGGGCTGGAGGGTTGATTATTTCTGTAATGTTGGACTGTTCCCAGTCACTAAGTTGAGCCACTGTTGTTGGGTCATTGTCTCCATCTGGGTGGAGTGAATTCTCCACAGTTTCTGAGTCTGGCTTCTGTTCAACTTGCCTGGCAAGCTCCAGCTGAATTTGGGAACATTCTATCTGCTTTAGTGCAGCATAGTAGCCACCCCGTGCCGTTGGTTGGTCCCCACGAATTGTTTCCTCCAAGTGGTTGGCGGTACTTGAGGCACTGATGAAGGGTGGATACTACTGGCTTTATCTGATGAAGTCATGGTCTCCCCAAGGTGATGTTATAGGTAGATGGTGTGTCTACCACCATAAAGTCCAGGAACATGACCTTCCTTGGTTGTGGCTCTCCTGCCACCACTGCTAGCCTTATCTTCTCGATCGGGAAACATTTTTTCTGCTGAACCCAATCAACAGGTAGTAAAAAGGTGTAAGGTTTTCTTCCTTGAGGTCCATCCTGTGGAATGTGTTGTAGACTAGGACGTTGTGAAAGCCTCCCGTGTCCCCTAGGGCCCTCTTTACTTCCACCTTGCAATAGAAATCAAAATGACAAGAGTGTCATTGTGTGATGTGCGGACGCCTTCGAGGTCCCTATCTGAGAAGGTCAAGGTCGGGATGGGGCTCTGCACCCACGAGTAGTACACGCGTCTGTCCTCGTTGGTGGGTTGTGTCCGCATCTCAAGGAGTGTTCTCTTGCGGGACTTGTTTGACTGTTCCTCTTCTGATCCGACTCCTTGAAGGACATATATTATGCCTAGAATCTTCTTCTCGATTTCTTTGAACACCTCTGCCTTTTCCCTGGTTCTATCCTGCCTTTTCTCCGAACCCAAAAATTCATTCAGTTTGCCCTTGCGAATCTATTACTCGATCTTATACCTTAGACTCTTGCAGTCGTTGGTGTTGTGGCCACCCTCTTTACGGTATGAGCAATACTTGTTGTCGCGTTTAGAGTGGTTTCCACACTGCTTCAGAGGCAATTTAAGATATTCCTAGTTTTTCATGGAATTAAGGACATTCGACAAGCTAGAGTTGAAGGGGGTCATGGTTCTAGATCCGACATAGTTGGAGGATTTCTCTGGCCTAGTGCGGCCAGAGTCCGACCTGCCATCGTTGCACTTCCACTTATTTCTATCTTCATCTTCTTGCCTTTTTTCCTCATTTTTGTCTCTAGAAATGGATGGTTTTTTCTCTACTTTAGTTTCCTTTTTTGATGTTCTCATTTCTTCCAAAGCGATGTACCTCTGGGCGCCCTTCAAGAATTCTGCCATATCCAGAGGGTTCAAGGTGAGGAAGTCATAAAACTTTCCCTCTCTTAGGCCCGCAGTAAAAGTTGTTACGACAATATCGTTACTACAGTCGTCAATGAGCATCAGCTTGTCATTGAAGTGTGTGACGTATTCTCATAGCGTTTTGTTTGACTTCTGCCTCAGGGAGAGTATATAGTGCAGGCCTTTCCTGATCTGCTGGCTTTCGACGAAGCGTATCAGGAATTCTTTGGCTAGTGTCTTGAATGAGTCGATTGACTTTGGCAGGAGGTTGTGGAACCATGTCAATGCTAACTTCTTCAGGCCGGTAGGGAACATCCTGCACATCACCGACTCAGAACTTTCTTTGAGCGCCATTACATGTTGATAATGATGCAAGTGATTGAACGGGTCATCGGTCCCATCATAAAATTTAAGCATTGGAGAGTTGAACTTCTTTGGCAAAGCCTTGTTCATGATGTGGCCCATGAACGGGGGAACAGAGAGGCAGTACAACACATCTGGGTTATGAGCCCCTTGGCAGAGGAGGTTTTTCGGGGCGAGTCTGTCTACCCTGTGAGTTGGATCTGCGTTGACCATGCCTCCATTTCTAATCTAGTGAGAACTAGCAGGAGCTCGACTCTCTTGTGCATGCTCTCTATTGTTGTTTGGAGATTGAGGTTTGGGATGCTCCTGATCTCCATTGGCAGGTGGAGGGTTCTGCTGAATGAGAATCTCCACTGCTTTAACAATTTATTGTATTTGCAACGATAGCAGATCCATCTTGGATCTGTCGTTGCTGCTGATGTGGGGGTGTGAGACTAGTACCCTTGTGTTACCGACACTGCTGGAAGCAGCGTTATAGCACCAGTTTGAGCGTTTGACATTTCCCCATTTTCGCATTGTTGCGAGATTCGGTGGTCACCATCTTCTTGAATTCTGAAAAGAGACGATCTTAGTGTTTTGCTAGGAATTCTGTCGTCCACACGGACGACGCCAAATTGATGCATTTGATTTTCGCTCCCTGCTTGACCTTGACCTACTGACCTACACAAGGTACGCACATGAGCCACGGACCACCGTCGTGGTAGCCGATGGCACTCCGATGCTAAAGTCAGACAATGATCTGAGAAAGGCTTAATGTTGTAAACATGGAATTTGTAGCGTACCTTAGCTTACCAACCTCATGTCTAATTAGGAGTCATCTTGAGGAGGGAAGTTTCCCTGTTAGACTTGTGCTCCTAGATACGCAGGAGATAGTTCCCAATTGGCGTGTTGTCCATAGATGGAGGTCCATGTATGACGTATACTTTGGTATTTGCTTCCTAGTTGGAAACAAGGTGTTATTGGCTTGCCTGTCCGAAGTTGATCTCGAGATACTTGCCTTAATAGGTCTTATGGGTATTGGGGATGGCTGTGAGACGTGTGGGCTTAGCAGGATGTAGTAATTTGGGTCCGTCTGACGGACCGCGCTATGTGGGCTTGAAGCCGCTTGAGCTGGATTAGTGTTAGGTTGATGCTTGGGCCTGTCATTCCTTGAGATCATCATGACACGTGTACAGTGTAGAAAAGAGGACGTTTCGGTGTAGTATCACAAAATATGTGGGACAAACAATTATCCTCCAAATAACAACCCATATTCCAATATTTAGAATCCAAAATGTAGAAACCAACCTAATTTTCATAACAATCTAAATCCACAGGGGTAACAGAGAAATTTTCAGTAGGGAAATAATTTTCAACCTCCATTGCAAATGGTACAGCCGAATCTTGAGCAGAAGAACGATAGTCTAGAAGAATCCATACTTCAGTTCATGAATACAGAAAATAGACCAATGCTCAAACTAGTCAGGCCATTAAGAGATTAAAGGCACTAGTAGGGAAAATGACCAAGGAGTTGAATGGGATAAGGAAGGGAGAGTTTCCAACACAAACCATACCAAACCAAAGAGGACATGAACAACTCAAGGTCGTGACAGTCCTTAGGAGTGGTAAAGTTATTGACAACAAGGTGAGAACAGATAAGAATGAGTAATAAAAAGTGGAAGCGCATCCAATAAAAACCACAAACTCCAACAAGGTATGTGAGAATGAGAAGGTAATATTAACACCCTTCCCTCAAAGGTTAGTCAAGCAAAAGAAAGATAATTATTTTCGTGATATATTGAAACCTTAAGGAAAATAGAAATTAAGATTCATTTACTTTATGAAATTTAAAAGATTTCATCTTATGCCAAGTTTTTAAAAGATTTTTGTCCTCACAAAAAAAATGTTTCAAGTATATGCAGTGTTTTAAAAATCGCTTGGCGGGCGGCGAACAGGGGACAAGCGCACAGAGGATTAAGCGGAGCCTAGGCGGTTATTTACTTATTATAATTTATAAAATTTGAGTATAACAACATATATATTACTTCCAATTCAATGCCAAGATACATATGCAAAAAAAAATCTTCAATTTTTTAAATTGGAAATAAAAAAAATTAAAAGAAATGTCAAAAACTCGCCTAGGTGGCTGCCTAGCCTTCCCAGCCGCCTAGTGCCTAGACCCCACCTAGGCTGATTTTTAGAATACTGGGTATATGAGAAAGGTACATTGACTGAAGAGGTAAGTGCGATTTTGTTGATAAAATTACCTCCAAAACTAAAAGATCCAGACAGTTTTATTATTTCATGCAGAATTGGTGGTAAATTATTTGAACGTGTTTTGCTTGATTTAGGAGCTAGTATTAATTTGATCCTCTATTATGATTTATGAGAAATTGAAGTTCGGGGAATTTAAACTAACTTCAATTATGTTACAATTGACAGACAGAAGCATCAAAAGACCTAGACGTATTTTACAAGACGTCTTGGTTTAGGTAAATCAGTTTACTTTACCTGTGGATTTTATCGTTTCAGATATGAAAGAATCTTCTATGCTATCATTTTTTCCTATTATTTTAGGAAGAGCTTTTATACATACTGTTGATACAAAAATTTGTGTTAAAGAGGGTACTATAAGCATGACAATAAATGGTGAAAATATGAAATTTAAAGTATTTGATGCATTAAAATTATTCCATGATGAACATGATTGTTTCAGTATTAATGTTGTTCAAAGTGTTGTTGAGCAAGTTTTTTCAGGTACATAACATTGATCCATTGGAGGCTGTCATCACTCATAGTTTCACAAAAACGAATCCTGACCATGAAAATGAAAGTGTGATGATGGATATCATTGAGATCATACACTTTCTTGAGGCTTTGAAGTCTCATTCAAGTAAGTATGCACATTCTTTTGAAACTTTTGAGCCTACTAATACGACTCTTGTTCCCTATATTGTCAGGGCACCGAATATGAAATAGTTGGGTGATTAGGGGAAGCTACAGTTGAATAAGTTAGAGGAATTGATGCATGATGCTTATGAGAATGTCAAGCTATACAATGATAGAACAAAGGCATATCATGATAAGAACCTTATCCTAAAAGAGTTTCATGTGGGACAAAAGGTGTTGATCTACAATTCGAAATTGAAAATTTTTCCTGGGAAGCTCAAGTCTAGGTGTATGGTCCTTATATTGTGACCAAGGTTTTCCCTCATGGAGCTGTGGAGGTTTATCATCATCATCATCATCATCATCAAAGCCCATTCTCGATATGTGGAGGTTTATAAGAGAGAAAAAAATCTAACATTCAATGTGAATGGACATAGAGTGAATCCCTACACTGAGATGAGCTTTGAGCCCAGTGACGAGGACTTGACTCTTCACACAACTTAGTACATGACATAAGAGTCATCCCATCTAGCTGAAGACTATAAATTTAGCATTACTTGGAAGGTAACCCAAAGAGAGTGGATGACTTTATGCTAAGGCACTCGTGAGTTATAGAAATTCAATTAAGTCCCTCCCTTATTTTTGTATTTTTTTTTTGCTAGGTTGTTAGATTTTTTTTTTCATCTCAACATAACACCGGAATGATTTAACATTGAGGACAATGTCAGATTTAGGTTAGAGGTGTGGAAAGGGGTTTTTTTTTGTTTATGTTGTAATTAGTTGTTGGTAGACCCGAAAAACAAAAAAAAATATTTAATTAAAAAATATAAATTTGCAACTATGTCTTGGCATGGTTATGTTGAACTTTATTGACAGATTAAGTTGTTTCTTAGAGTGTTGTTGAACTTTAGTTTTGAATCAAGTGGCCGCAATTGGAATTGAATTTGAGCCGCTCGTGAGAGAGTGTATACCATGGAGCAAGTCTTTGCAAACTTGCAGAAGTCATACTTTGATGCTCTCTACGAGATTGAGTTGTTAAGGAAACAACTTGAAGCTTTCTCAGGAGCGGAGTCATGGTCCATTAGGTCGGAGGCTCGAAAGGTTCGCTTGGAGGCGCTTGAGTCCAACTTGGCTAGGGCAGTGTTCGCGAGGGATCAGTTCAAGAATGAATTGAACATTATCTGTCGTGACTTGCAACTTGCCCGTGAGACTATGGCTGAATTGTAGGCTCTGCATGCCGAGGGGGTTAAGGAGTCCAAATTGACTGTCCGAGGTCAGTAGTTGGAGGCCGACGTTTAGTTCAATGCCAAGAGCGCGCGGACCACTGAAGAGTAGTTCCTGCTGGCATATAGTAAGCTGGATATCGCCAATAATAACCTGGGTGCTGAGAAATCCAAGGCTGAAATGTTGTCGGGCAAGCTGAAGCGACGAAAGCAGGAGCTCGTTGAATAAAGAGAGCACGAGGAGAAACTTCTCAAGGCCCGAGGCACGTTTGAATTCAGCAGAGTCGTGCATGGAAGGCTGGAGCTATTGCATATGATGAAGGGGGAGCATCCTGATTGGGATCTCTCCTATTATAAAGAGATTGCATATTTAGAGTTTGGAGCGACCTTCGATTCGTCTGAAGAATAAGGTCGCTCTGATGAAGGGGATAGAGAGGCAACACTGTTGTCTGTTGGACCATCAATTGTTGTTATAAGCATATTAGTCAGACTGTGGTCCCAACGGTTGCACCCTTGTAGATGATCGGACAGTAGTCCTTGCGAGTCATCTGGGCCAAGTTTTCATAACTCTGACTAAACTTTTGACTCGTCTTTATTTGTTATTCGTAGAATAGGCTTAATTGGATCGTGGGTTGTTATCACCAATTATAACTGACTAAATCGGGGTCAGGTTTCAGCGACCATGGTGGTCCCTGGCAAGCCATCTTGATCAGGAGTCGAGGGCACTGACAAGACTCCCACTTTCCAACCCATCTTGATCTGTTTGTGGCGGACTAGGAATTGGAGCGAGCCAGCAGTTATCATCGTCAGTCGTTTTGACTAAACTTTTGGCAGGGTTTGGCAATCATTGTCTGTAGTTGGATAATGATCCCTAGCGAGTCATCTTTACCAGGCTACATGAGCACTGACTAAACTCCCACTTTCTAGGTCGTTAGAATCCGTGTGCAGCGAACTAGGCTTTGAGCATACCAAAACCATTGTCATCAGCGACCACTGACTAAGTTTTGGTCGGGTTCAACGATCAATGTCTGCATACAAGTAGTGACCCATGGCAATCCATCTTAATCGGGTTGTCGAGAGCACTGACTAGACTCCCACTTTCTAGGCCGTCGAAATTCGTTATTTGTAGACTAGGCTTCAAGCAGACCAGAAGTTATCTTCGTTGGTCGTCATAGACTAAGCTTTGGTCGGGTTTGGTCTCTATTGCCCATGTTTGGATAATGATCCTTGGCAAGCCGTTGCGATCAGGCATTAAACCGTTGACACCCGTTTAATTTAACGGATTGGTTGTTAGAACAGAAGCTATCGTCATAGGTCTAAATCGTCTAAGTTTTGGTCAGGTTCAGTGACCATTATCTATGTTGGACAATGCTCTCTGGTATGCCATCATGGTCAGGTATTACAAACACTGACTAAGCTCCCACTTTCCAACCCATCGTCATCCGCTTCTAGCGGGCTAGGTGTTAGAGCGGACCAGAAGCTGTTGTAATCAGTCGAAGCTGACTAAACTTTGGTGAGAATAATATTTTGGGCGCGTAAGTCTGACTTGGGTGTCTTGACTTACTTAGCTTGCATGTAAGATTTTGGGCGTGTAAGTTTGACTTGGGTGTCTTGACTTACTTAGCTCGCTTGGAGATTTGATTCCAGTGTCGGATTGATTGATCGAACTAATAATAGATTGACTGGATTTAATGAATAGCAACTGGATAATAGTGGAACTAATAACTTGGATTTGGTGATAACACTCTGTAGGCGTGCTCATTATTTTGTGGGCGCTCAAGGCCTTTGATGTTTGTTCATTTGCATGTGCTGGGTCGGGTCTAGCAGGGCATAAGCTTGGGCCCATTAGTTGAGGGGCCCAATTAGAAAGAATTTTTTTGGATCAGGATGCCAGGGATTCGGCGCACTTTGCGAAACGGTTCAGTATCAATTACTCCCCCCCCCCCAATTTATGGGGCTGCTTCCAGGGTCATTAATTCAAAAGATGTGGACTTGTGCAACTGCAATTGAAACCGTCGTTTTCCCCGTATGACATTAAATGTTGCAGTAACTGCTTGTTGACGCCTCTTTGTGAACCATTTCGCCTATATATAGGCTGGCTATTCTGCGTTCAAGCACTGCAATGAGAATCGTAAAGCATGTTAATCAAATGCGTTTTACCAGAAAGTTTTTTTTGAGTTTTCCATCAAAAAGGAAATAAGACTACTATAATAAAGGAGTTTTGGCTTGAAAAAAAATGTCTCATTCTTTCTAGCGATTTTGCTCTATCGTGTGTTGCATTTAAAGATAAGGAGGTGTTGCAATTGTGTTGTGTCGCTGAATTTGCTATTTTTTGTTGTTGAATCTGTTGTCTGCCGCAGAGTTGTTGTTCAGTGTGGTTGTGTTGTTGTTCAGTGTGAATGTATTGTTGCTTTGTATCACAGTGTTGATGTCGTTGTGTTGTTGCTGTTTTGATTTGTGCATTGTTGTTGCTGATTTGTGGCTAAATTGCGAGAGATTGAGCTTTTTGGAAATGACTGTTTTGGTTGATACTCTTTCTGGTTGTTTTCCTCCAATTTGGCTTTTTTTTACTCTCCAATGTTTTATTTTAATAATTACTTTTATTCCATTATATGTAAGTAAACAATTTAGTTAGGGGTAGATTGAAGCGCTAGTTATGACTCCGTAAAATTTTTGACATGCCTTACATATTACTTTCATGACACTCAATTGAGTAATTTTTTATTTTATTTCACCCTTCATATGGATTTTGTTTATGTTTGATCACCATATGCATGATTTTTTGGAGATAGTTACACAGGTAAATTTAGATGACCGAGTCTTGTGCTTATGCTAAGTGACAAAAAGCGCCAATATGATCGGTTTTTGAAATTAATCAATATGAATGACCGAAATATATACTATATTTTGGATTTTATGTTTTTGTCGATTTTTATTATGCGTTTTTAAGGTGCAACTCAATAGATACCATGCTAAATACCCTTGAGAATGAAAAGAGTTAAAGTAGACACCAATATCTAATTCGTTATGTAGGAAAATCCATAGCTTAAGAAGTAGACTCGTCCTTAGGTTAAGACAAAATTTGAGCATTAAATTTAGTTTGTATCATTATGCATGTTGTTATTCAAAAGAAGATGATTAGTTATGAATATCGAATACCCATTTTTTTTTCATTATTTGAACTCCATTGTTTTCTTTATTTTCGTTTGAACATCTTTATACCTAGTCTGAGGTTTCAATCCTACAATATCTTTTTCACACTCAATTATTTATTAGATTTGATTGAAGTAGAAGTTTAGGAAATACGCTTTAAACACAATTAACCCAATGCTCGTGGGATTGATCTTGTTCTAGCTATTTATACTATTTTTTGATTTTGTGCACTTGCAAGTTAAAACGTACATTTAGAAACTTGTAAATTAGGTTAACAATTGTACAACAAGAATTTGATATGATCGATAGAGTTCAACCATGTCTTCTTCCGTCAACAATGACTCCTTAAAGAATTCAAGGCAGTTGATTATCGATCGGGAGAAAGCTGACTTTTTCCAAACACGATTAGAGAAGATGAATGTTTGCAATTGATCCGACTTTGAAAGTTAGAAACAAAACACAATTCAAAGCTCTTGGAAGTAAAAAGATCAAACTCCCCCATCAAGCTTTAATAGGCTTAGCATATGGGAGAAGAAATCACCCAACAACCACGTCAGAAACCAAATAGACGCCGAAATATGCCATCATGGCATCGCATGAGCCCCTACGTACAACAATTTAATGGCCATGTACGCAACCACAATAACTAGGGAGAGTAATTTGATGAGACATCAAAACAGTCATCCAACCACAACCAAACACGTGACACAAGTCAACCCTAATGGGAAAAGGCCAGGACAGACCAGACCCATGCCTGGTCCAAGTTAATTACTATTCAGCCAATAAGTCAGATGTCCAAACCCAAATTATGTGAGTCCAATGCGATAAGACTCTCGAAAGTTTGCCCAGGACAATAAGGCCTAAATACAGACTTTTGGATTATTGCAGGCTCAAGGTCCATTTGTATTATATTTTGTCCAATCAAGCATTGAGTCTTAAAAAAGGCCAAGTGGCGAAGAAAAATCAGTAAAAAAACACGAATGTAACCCTACATGAACATAACTTGATGAGGGAAGATTCTAAGCGAGATCTCCTCCCTCCATGACGCATTCAACGGTAGAGCCAATGAATGAGTGAAACACTCTCATGATATAGGTGAACAAAACGGGGGAGAAATGTATATTCAGGAAACCCTAAATTTATCAGTCTATCTCCATCCTTGTTCATGTGTTTAACTTTACCATCAAGTGCCTTTGACCGCCACAACGGTGGTTTCTGGTTCACCGTTGTTTATTTTTGCAGATCAAAATCAACAGAGATGGAGTTGAACGCATCAATTCCCAAGAACATAAGATTCAGTATCAGTAGAATCAACTTTTAGAAGCTAGGCTGGATTCATGAGACTCTAGTAGCTCTTTAAGTATCTCCATATATTTTACATGCCCATATTATATTTTGCCATAAAATTGTGTGACGTTCAGGAGGGATCCTTTTGATGAAACCTTTCTGCATCATTTTGATGTAAAGGTTTTGGGGAAACCGTTGTTGCATCATTAAATTCAATTCCTTCATTCTGCATCTGTTCAAACAATTAGAAGACCTAAGACACCACATGTTTTTTGGCTGATGTTCTTAAATACCCGTATCCCATAACTGGTTCACCCAAAGAAGAATACATGTGGATGAGAGAAATCTGGATGATGGGATTAGATTGCAGACCGGCCTTGTAGATGAGTGCATGCAATTGTTTGCCTTGATGACTTCTTCCCAACTCTCTACAAGCTTTGAGAACAGAAACCATTGTTGCATCATTTGGTTCAATTCCTTCACTCCGCATCCGTTCAAACAATTTCAAGGCCTCAGTAGAATGGTTGTTATCAACGTAACCATCAATCATGGCAGTCCAAGAAACCACATTTTTGTTGTCTGTGTTCTCAAAAACCCATATTGCAGAATCCAGCTCATCGCAAGAGGAATACATGTGGATGAGAGAACTCTGTATGAAGAGATTGGACTGCAGACCAACCTTGCAGATGAGTGCATGTAACTGTTTGCCTTCATCAGTTTTTCCCAACTCTCTACAAGCTTTGAGAACTGAAAGCATTGTTGCCCTATTAGGTTCAATTCCTTCACTCAGCATCCTTTCAAACAATTTCAAGGCCTTGGTAGAATGGTTGTTACACACGTAACCATCAATCATGGCAGTCCAAGAAACCACATTTTTGTTGTCTATGTTCTCAAAAACCCCTATTGCAGAATCCAGCTCATCGCAAGAGGAATACATGTGGATAAGAGAACTCTGTATGAAGAGATTGGATTGCAGACCAACATTGTAGATGAGCGCATGCAACTGTTTGCCTTCATCCGTTCTTCCCAAGCCTCCACAAGCTCTGAGAACAGAAACCATTGCTGCCCCATCAGGTTCAATTCCTCCACTCCACATCCGTTCAAACAATTGTAAGGCCTCAGTCAGACGGTTGTCATCAACGTAGCCACCAATTATGGAATTCCAAGAAACCACATCTTTGTTGTCCATGTTCTCAAACATCCATATTGCAGAATCCAACTCACTGCAAGAGCAATACATGTGTATGAGAGAATTCTGTATGAAGAGATTGGATTGCAGACCGGCCTTTGATATGAGTGCATGCAGTTGTTTGCCTGCATGGGTTCGTCCCAACTCTACACAAGCTTTGAGAACAGAAACCATTGTAACACCATTAGGTTCAATACCTTCACTCCACATCCGTTCAAACAATGCTAAGGCCTCAGTCAAATGATTGTCGTCAATATAACCACAAATCATGGAATTCCAAGAAACCATACTTTTGTTTCCCATGTTCTCAAATACCCATGTCGCAGAATCCAATTCACCACAGGAGGAATACACGTGGATAAGAGAATTCTGTATGAAGAGATTGGATTGCAGACCAAGCTTGCAGATGAGTGCATGCAACTGTTTGCATTCATCTGTTCTTCCCAAGCCTCCACAAGCTTTGAGAACAGAAAGCATTGTTGCCCTATTAGGTTCAACTCCTCTCCTCTGCATCCGTTCAAACAATTGTAAGGCCTCAATCAGACGGTTATCGTCTACATAACCATCAATCATAGAAGTCCAAGAAATGACATTCTTTTCACCCATGTTCTCAAATACCCGTATCCCAGAATAAGATTCTCTGCAACAAGAATACATATGGACAAGAGAATTCTGTATGACGATATTGGATTGCAGACCAGCCTTATAGATGAATGCATGCAATTGTTTGCCTTCATCCGTTCTTCCTAACTCTACACAAGCTTTGAGAAGTGAAGGGTAAGTGTACTCGTCTGGGTTCGGTGCTAACTCATTATGTTGCATCAAGACAAAGAGATCCAAAGCTTCCTGTGATTTCTTTCTCTTTGTATAACCTCTGATAATGGTGTTCCAGATATATGAATCTGGGTTTGGCAAAGCATCAAATAGGTGGTGTGTATGATGGAGATTTCCAGAATGTGAGGGAGAGGAGAAATTCAAAAACTTGATTAATGAGTTTCTGTCTTCCAACTTGCGTGTTTTGATTGCTTGAGAATGGAGTTGCATTGCATGATTGATAGTGGCGATTTCCATAATGGATTTGTGGAGAGGCTCAGAGACACCAATTATCTGTGTGTTAAGGAAGGTAAGGACCCAAGATAAGAGATATGGTGGTTACAGTGTTTGAGCCTGCGAGCTTTGAATTGTATTTCTACTCTCCGGTGAACTTGGTTTTTGGGTTTGGGCTGGGCTTCTTCATTAGCTGCACTTCTGGGTTTTGACTTTTGACATTCTATTATGGGTGGGATCCAGAGAAACACATGTTGTGACCCAAAATCAAACCCAAATTGATAGCGGTAGATATTGTTTTAATCCAACAGTAGTTTTATGAACAAAAGATTAAATTATCTTAATCTAGAAATAAATAATTATTTAAAATCAGAAAAGATTATAGATAGTAACCATTTAGACTATAACATAGAAAGTAGCTTTAAATATGTTTTACACAGCAACAGTGAACATCTAAATAATTTAACTCATTTACTTATAAATTTAGCTAGCAACTTAGAATCTGAATTTTCTATAATAGAATCATTTAGTAATAATTAACATACTAATTAAAAAATTTATACCGAGATAATAGAAAAATTAGATTATATAAAAAATACAAAATAAAAAAATATATATAGAAATAATTATAACTCAAAAGTTAAATATTCTAAAAGATCAAGTGACTGATTTAGAAGATAGCATAAAAGAAATAAAAAAAAAAAAACCTATTATCTCCTGAAGAAAATATTAATAAATTAATAAATGACTTCAAGACCTTAAATATTAAGCAAAAAGCAGAGTAGAAATTATTATGGATCATGGAAAACAAATAGTGAGTAAAGAAAAAATAGTTGAAAATATTTTTAGTAAGTTACGAAGTATAACTACAAAAACTTTAGATTTCAGTTTAGAAACTCTTTTAGATGTAAATCAACAAATTGAAAAATTCAAACAAATAAACTCGACTTAATAAAACCATCCATCTTATATAAAACACCAAAAATCCCTTTAGTAAATCCTTTATATATCAACACTATTGTGAAAAACAAATATCTTGTACACACGAAGATCAACAGATAAAATTAGACTTGATAAACCATGAATCATGGAAAAAACTAGAAGCAAAATATTTAAGTTTAATACACATGGGAATAATTATACTATGTATTAAAGGATTAAATAAATCAAAAATTTTCTTATGTTTATATGATGATAGATTTACCGATATAGAAAAATGATTATTAAGATCTATTGAACTAGATATGAACAAAAAAGGAAGAATAATCTATTTTGCACTTGATTATCTTTTGCCTACTAAAACTTTTATCATAATATTCGAATAGGAATTAAATCTAAGGGATATGATATGAAAAGAGGTGAAGAGAATTTACTGATATGCACTGGATTTATTGGAAGAATATCTAAAACCAGTACTACAAATTATCAACTTGATAATAATAGTTTAGAAAAATTATTAGGAACAAAGTGGATATAAGCTATAGGAACTAAAAACTTTGCTCCAGAATTATATGCTGGTTTATACTAGAAAATAGAGTCGTTTCTCGAAAAATCTATCCTGGTTCCAAAAGAATTTTTTTCTTATAAAAACAATGATGGAACGTTACATTTAAGATTCGGCAATTATACTGATGAGACTAACATGAATGAAGAAGAAGATGATGAAACAATAGAATGTACTCATATGACAATTAATGATGATGATCTCACTCTAGATGAAGTAATAAATATTATAAATAAAAAGACATTAGAATTAGAAAGAAAAAAATACATGAAAAATTACCAATTCCAGAAATGAGAAATCTATTAGATAAAGACTTTAATATGCAATATGAACAATTTGTTTTAGAAGAAGAACTACCCCCATATATGTTGTTAAGAAGATCCATATACGAAGAAACATTTATGGAACAACAACCTAGTAGTTCTGTTACATCTGAACCTCCAAAAAATAAAACTTATGAAGATTTTAGAAGAAAACCTCATGAACCAGGAGGAAGGTATCCTATTCCACCAAGAAATTATAGAGATAAAAATAAAAGAATGAATTATAAGTCTTTCGGAAAAAGACAACTCCCTGACCAAACAAAAGAATTATCAAAAGCTTCTACCTTTTGAAGTATATTAAAAATTGCTAAACATAACCCTCAAGACTGGTCCAATGTAATAAATAAATGGGAAGTAAATGTTGTACGTGCATGGCATAATACAACCTCTAATGATCTGTGGCCCTTTTATGGAAACATTAGTAGGAAATAGTGTCGGACTCCTCTATAACAACTGGAAAAGAGAATATCACAATGAATTTGATCAACTTAGAAGATCTGGAGACAACCCATATAACTTTACAAGTATTATAAGAACCCTACTCATAGGACAAGATCCTTCAATGGGAGACACTGTTATACAAGATGCAAATAAAAAACTAGAAACTGGGATTATATCGAACAATTCTGTAATGATTATTAACTAAGAATAGGACAATTCTGTTATACAATTCTGGAAAAATATTAGATACTAAAATAGGAGAAAATTTCTTTCAAAAATTACCAGTACATTTAGGAGAATAAATAATTCAATAATGGAATAAATTACTTGAAAAATTAACTAAGAATCTAGGAGCCAGAATACAACATACTTATAAAATATTAAAAGAAAAATGTATTCAATTAGAAGTTCAAAGAACCCTTAAAAAACAACCTTATGGATTTTGTAAAAAGGTAATATATACTCCTCAAATATATAAAGAAAGAAAAGAAAGAAAGAAAAAATAAAAAATAAAAAATAAGTAAAAACATATTAAGAAAAGAAAATATATTAAAAAGTCAGACATTTCGAGGTAAGAAAAAAGATAAGTATGTTAAAAAACCTTTCCAGAAAAAATGTAAATGTTTTATTTGTGGAGATGAACAACATTTAGCAAACAGATGTCCTCAAAAGAATAAAATAAACAATTTTCGAACCCATCTAATAGAAGATCTCGAAGATGACATTGTAAGTATAGACGAATAGATAGTGATGATGTTTATAGTAGTCATGAGGAATACTATAATGAAAGCTCCGACAATGAAGAATTCAGTAGCGATGAAATGGAAACTTATATGCTAAACGATGACGTTTGTAATCATATATGGATTTCTAATTTATCAACAAAAATGTAAACATTGCATAAGATATCCTAGTCTTGAATACCGACATCAATGCAAAAACTGTAAAATAGAAATATGTAAATGGTGTTTAACAGAAATATATGATATTAAACCCACACTTATAGAAATAGATAATACAGACACTTCAAATAATATCGAACTTCAAAGATATAAAATGTTTTTAGAACAAAGTCAATTAGAAAATGCTTTCTTAAAGGATAAACATTTATTTGAACAAGAAAAATTAAAACATGAATTCAATAATATAATAACTAATTTAAAAAATGAAGTAATAGATTTAAAAAATCAAATAAATACAATGAATAAAAAGATAGAATCTAAACAAAAATGAAAAGAAATAGAATATGATATGGTCGAAACTTTAGCATCACAAGAAGTTCATCAACCAATATCATTCTCCACTCTTGATCCTGTTATAATGATATTACCATCTACAAACCTACTAAGTGTTTTATGTAAAATCAAATTTAAAGACTGAGAAACCAAAGATTTTACAACTGTGATTGATACAGGATGTTCAAAATCTCAAATTGATATATCACTTATAAAAGAAAAACACTGAATGCAACTACCAAAACCTTCTTATCAACAAAGCTTTAATGGAACCTACAATATTGTTAGATACTATTTACGAGACTGTCAAATTTCTTTCTTAAATAGTTTTGGTAAATGTGAAGAGTACTATCCACTTCCTCAAGTTTGCCTACAAGAAATAAAACATAATCATAAATGTGTTTTAGGATTAAATTTCCTTCGAAACATGAATGGAAGTGTTTTAATAAATAGTAACTACATTCAGTTTTTGATCTACTACAACTCCTACAGATTATTTACTTGATCAAAATAATCTAGTTGTATATAAGGACTATCCTGAATATGAAAAACTTTCTCCTACTACAGAGTGCGATCAAAAGCGTGGTGGGATTAATGATAATAAAGAACAAAAAGAATAAAACAAAGACAAAGAAGAACATGACGAACATTTAGGATGTTTTGTAAACAAAGAACTCATTACTTATGAAGACACTTATACTTTCAATCAAAAACTCTATAAGGAAGCTGTAATAAATTTAAGCACCATAACCTCATACTATATTTTCTTCAATAAACCAAAACGAAAATTAGACTATAATAAAAAGGATATATTAGATAATATTATAAGAATCGCCGAAGAAACCCAAGTTCTAGGAGAAAATCCTATAAAATATTGGTCTCGCAATAAATATTTAGCAAAATTAGAAATTAAAAATCAAGAAATGGCAATAAAATCAGGAACTGTAACTCATACTCCATCAGATATAGAAGAATTTACTTTATAGATAAATGAATTGCTAAAATTAGGAGTTATAAGACATAGTAATAGTAGACATAAAAGTACTGCCTTTGTGGTAAGAAATCATGCAAAAATAAAAAGAGGAAAAGCTAGAATGGTTATCAATTATAAACGTTTAAATGATAATACATATCATGATCAATATCTAATACCAAATAAAGATCAATTAATAAATTGTATTCAAGGAAATACTGTATTTAGCAAGTTTGATTGCAAAAATGGATTTTGGCAAGCTATGATGGAAGAACAATCCATTCCATGGACTGCTTTTACCTGTTCCGAATGACATTATAAATGGTTGGTTATGCCCTTTGGTTTGGAGAATGCTCCTTCAATATATAAGAGAAAAATGGATCAAATTTTTGGTAAGTATTAAAATTTTGTCTAGGTTTATATCGATGATATTTTAGTCTTTTCTAAAGATCTTGAATCTCATTATGATCATCTAAATTAATTTAATGAATTTGTTAAAAATGGACATATCATTTCTAAAAAGAAAATGGAACTTTGCAAAACCTATATAGAATTTTTAGGAATGGAAATTCAGTTGCAAGATCATATTGTTAAAAAAATATTAGAATATCCTGATAAAATTGAAAATACAAAACAACTACAATCCTTTTTAGGAACATTAAATTATTACTGAAACTATATTAAAGACCTTAGCAAAATAATAGGTCCTCTTTATAGTAAAACTACTCCCAACGGTGCAAAACGATTTAATGTTGAAGACATAAAAATAGTACAAAATATAAAAGAAATTTGCAAAAAGTGACCTACTCTAGCATTACCACTACAGTCAAATTATAGAATCATAGAAACTGATGCATGTAAAGATGGTCGGGGAGCTGTGTTATTAACTAAACCAAATGAATATAGTTTTAAAATTGAAGAGAAAATATGCGGATATACATCTGGAAAGTATAAGGAACAGGGAATAACTTCTTTAGATTATGAAATCCTAGGAGTTATAAATGCGTTAGACCATTTTAAGCTATACCTAGATATACCTTTTACTGTTCGCACTGACTGTGAAGCTATAGTAAAATTTTACAATAATAGTAATGATAAAAGAATAAACTCTAAAAGATGGACAAATTTTTTAAACAGCGTAACTGGAAACGATTATAAAGTAAAATTCAAACATATAAAGGGAGAAAATAATAGTATTGTTGCTGCTCTGTCAAGATCAACATATATCTTAGAAGAAAATAATATATGTTTCATGCAGAACACCGTAGAAACAATGGAATATCAATTTGGACAAATAAGACTTTTAGTTGCTGAAAACACAACTTCTTATGACATCCAGATCAATAACTTGGCTATTATGCAGGTATGCCTCCTTGAGAACCTTCAAAATCTCATCCAGAAATATTTAAATGTGTTTTAAAAGCTCTATCTTATTATTTTCAAAAATACAGTCAAAACCTCTTTCTAAAGGATTTTCTTTTTATGTTGTTATTAAAGGAAGAAAACCAGGAGTTTACACTCATGGGGACGAAGTTTTTGAAGAAATAAATGAATATCCAAACCCAAAATATAAAGGCTTTTATGAAATGCATGTAGCACTAAATTATTGCAGACAAGAACTGGGTTTAAACTATTATGTATCTCCAAAAGCTTTAGAATTTCAAAAAGAGGTACATAATTCTAGAAAAAAAAAAGGGAAAAGAAAATGTTAAATATGATTCTACTGATCCTGCATGTCCAAAATGTGTTTCTAGTCTCACTGAAATTCAAATACTACAATATCGAGTTGAAATTCTCAAAAAAGAATTGACTAGCTCAAACTTGAAGTTACAAAAAAACTAATTGACGAAAAAACCCTATCTTAACTGGCTCAAAGTTAAGGCTAGTTCGCAGCAAACAGCTAGCGATAAAAACATAACAAATCCGTTGATGGCTGGTAATTTGCCTAAAATTACAAATGTTCATTCTTCTACTAAGAGTGAAGAATCTTCTATCTATAAACCTGAAAATATCCTTATAACAAATTTACAAGCTAGAATAAAAGTTTTTACCTTCCTATCACCAGTACCTACATCATTACAGTCTCATATCCTGAACCTTGCCAATCAAAAAGAAAAATATATACAAGCATTTATTTTTGAATGGCTATCTCTTTATGATCAGAACCGTGACAATCACCCTGGTCTGTTTATCACATGAGACAGTTTAGATTACAAAAATCCAAGCCAATGTCAAAATTTAGACCAATATTGTAAAAACCTTCCAATCTCAAAGTGTGAATGTCGATGTCAGCTTGTATATTCTATACCTAAAGAAAATCTATTAATGGATCTCTTTTATCCTCTGGTTCTTCATTTAAAAAATGAGACCATTATTCTTATTACCCGGAAATTTCTTGATTATGGTCATCTTGGTCAGGTTATTTTCACAAATCCTTCTCAAACAAAAAATTTTAGAAAAAAGATTGTCATGACCGTTTTAGGATCCATGAGAAACAATAAATATAAGGTAGAAATGAATGTTACCAGTAAACCACCTGAGTTTGATCAAGGAATTACTTTTCCAGCCAAACACCGAATACAAATAGTCCCAAAAAATAAAGCTAATATGGTTCTACAGGACACCATTCCATGGCCTTGTCCAAAACCAATCGAAGAACAAATTGAACATTGCTATTCTTTCATGGTTGCCTCTACTCTTCAAACTGACTGGGGACAAATAAAAGGAAGCCTCATTGCAGTAGACGACATTCAATATATTTACTGCTTTGATTATTGCAGAGAAATAGTCATGTTCTTCCTGCAATCAATGAATCCCAGGTTAAACAAATACTACAAGCAAAAAACCGAAAAAGAAGAATCAGAGTGGTTAAAAAGGCTTGCTGACATGGAAGAACTATTACCATAATAGTTCTGATGATGAATTTGATTAATGTGTCGGTCGCTGACCACAAGTGCCCGCGCACATGTCGAGTGACACAAAAAAAAGAGTATTTTTTACGTGTCCACTCATTTCTGCAAAACCTTATCATCAACCCTATCACGGATCTTATCACTTGCCAGTACCTTTTTTGCTGGTTATACTCACTTCCACTTCTTTATGGCAAAGACTCATTAAAGGAAAGGCTCTGGCTACCACTCCTTTTCTGTAAAAAGAATCTGTGTACAGAGTTTGCAAATAATTTAGATCCTCTTCTCTTCCTATATATAGGAAGAGCACTCAACTCCGAAAGGATAAGAAAAAATAGAGAGAAAGAAAAAAGAAAAAAAACTTTCTGATGTTAACATAATTATTACATAATATACCTCATAATTTATATTTTTAGTGTTTCGAATAGTGTATTTCAGTTTAATTATTTTATTTTTGTACTTTTGTAGGATTTGGAGTTTAAATGACAAAAGTACGTTAGCGTGGCGAATTTGGAAATTCATAGACAAATTGACGAAGTGGAGCGGTAGACACTCAAGCCAAAGATTAAGAGAACCAATGAAAAAAATAAAGGAAATTAGTTTTGAATTTTGGTGGAACAAAGAAGTGATATGGATGAACATAGCCAAAGCCACATTTCCCAGAAAAGAATCTAAATAAAAGGGGTGGTTTCTAATTGTATATGGACCCCTTTTGTTTCCTTTTGTATTGGGTTTCCAATTTGTAGGTGGTTTCCATTTGTATTGGGTATTTGGTTTCTAATTGAGTTGTCAATAAGGGTTCTTCTCTTTACCATAAATATAGCAACAGAAAAGAGAATAGGGGACAACAAAGAAGGTGTTTCTCTTGAACATAAATACAACAACCAAAGACGGAAGAGAAGGCAATACGCTATCTAGGAACAACAAAAAGAAAACGCAGGACAGCAAAGGAGGCAGAATGCAAAACACTGTCCAGAACGCAACAGCAGCGATGCCGTCCAACAGCAGCAGAAACGCAGGAGCAGGGAGTGCGTCACTAATCCACCATGCACTGACATGCCAATGAAGCTCCACACCGCTGTTGTTGTCATCACCTTCACCATGTGTCACTAAACTCCACGCAAGGTGAAGAGGTGAACTCCTAGATGTAACACACTTAATTGGTATTTGATTCATTTTATGCTTACACGATGAATAATGGTGTTTATGATTCTCACTTTTATTTAATATAGGAGTTTATGTTATTTTAGTGACAAAGATTTCATCAACTTCTTAGTAGATTATTATTCTGGTGGTTGTCTTTTTCTTCTCCATATAAGTCTAGTCAAGCTTTCCTTATCTGTGGAATTTTAAAGATCAATTAATTTCGGTAGTTAGTTATATGTGATTGTCATTTATTAAGTTATTGTCTCTAGATATATCGTAAGTTTAGGATATCATATATGACCAACCTTTGTGTTTTCTAGAAAAAGTGAAATCTAAAATCCATTTACATTAGAATATATTAGTGCATTAAAGACTATTTTTTCGATTATGTTGTTTGGGATGTGAAACACGTAATGGAGTTATCATAGTGAATCAATACTAGTTGGCGCGTGAAATCTAGGAGGGATTCTTGAAACCTTGTGATTTTTCCAAACTTGATTTTTATTAAACCAAATTTAATTTCATATTTTAAAATTGCTAGAATTTCTTAAATTTAGGTTCACGTAGTTCTTCTTCCTTGACCCTGTTTTGTAGATCACTTTTCCTCGTGGGATCGACACCCAAATCTTTACTGCACTTAACCGCGTGTACTGTTTGGGCATAATCACTTTCCTTGTAATCTTTCTTTAAGTATATTACTAGAAGTCCTATCCAAAGCTGAAGAACAATATTGTAATCTATCTTGTAATCGAGCTTCAATACAAGTAAGTAGTTTTATATTTTCGGGGTCCCGAAAGGGAACCCCTTGTTTGTTTTAAGTTTTAGTTTATATCTAGAAATGGTTCTGTTTAAAATTTGTTGATTCTTTCTGTTGAATATTATATGTCATTCTTAAAAGATCTTTAGACCTTTATTTAAGTTCGACCTCTGAGTAATCATGTTTGACTAAAGTACCGCTTGTTATGGTATAATTGGTAAAATGTCTTGTTTGATTAACATGTCTTTTAAATTAAGATCTATTGCCTTTTAGATGACATATTTTATTCTTGGTATTACAGAAAGAACTTAGGTTCTTTCATATGGAAAAACCATAAGAATAACCCTAAAGAGTAATACTACAGTGCACTAGTAAAGTGCCTGGTGGCTATCAGGCACCATAGGATTGCATCGAGATAAGTGTTATCACTTATTTCGATGCAATCCTACGGTGCCTGATAGCCACCAGGCACTTTACCAGAGCACTTAAGAAAAACTGAACCCTAAATCAAGAAAGTTGAACCTATTTTTTTATCCATTTTCTTCATGTTCGTGCTCTCTCTCAACTTCCATAAACCAGCAGACAGACATTGTAGTATCTTCCTGAGCTTATGATAATTTCAATTCTAAAAGCACTCTATGAATCTTGCATTACAAAAACATGTAAACTCATTAACACCGTGGAAACTAATGACTTTTTCTTTTGCTTTGTTATTGAAAACTTCATAAACTTGATCATGAGTAAGAATGTGCAAGAGGCAAGTGACTAGGTGAAGCTAGCTTGTTTGGTTTAAAAAATAAAAATTCCCTTCTCTCTTTTGATGTGCTTTATGTTGTCATGTTTTTACATGGAATTTGATCAAGATAACTTATTGGAATAAAAAGCAAAATTGTTCCCCTTCTTAGCCAATAGCAGAATGACGAGAGAGGGTTTGAGAAAAAATAAATAAATTAAAAAAATTGCTCCCCTTGTTTGCTTATTTGTTTTTCCAATCGGGCTCTTGATTTTCCTTGAAAAATTGAGTGAGACTATGAAATCAGGTTTTGCAACCAGGATGATGTGATATCATTATATGTGAAAATGCTAGAAAACCAGTTTTTACAACCAGGATGATGTGGCGTCATCTTGAAATATTAGATGAAATCCCCAAAGTGTTTATTTGTACCTCGAGGTGGTAAAAAAAACTCATTTGATGATGCCACATCATCCTGGTTGCAAAACCTGGTTCCCTAGCCTCACTCGATTTACTATTTGGTTTGGTTTCAGTTTCAAGTTTTGGATTCTAAAAAATCGAGCCAAATAGTAATGTCACCTAATTTCTAACAATTTATTTTATTCTTTGTCTTTTAGACTTCAAATTATTTCACACTCTATCTCCCCATCACTCAACTGAATCAATCTGTGATAATCACACCAAAGCCAAATCTTCCACCATCACCACTACTGAAAATGTTATTTGTGAAGTAGTACAAAAATAATATTGGTTAAGCTTGTAAAACTAATAGAGATTTAGCAGAGAGTTATTGTAGAAATGTATTGACTGGATTATAAAGTCATGCATACATGCTAGTGATCTATGAAATTAGATCATTCGAATGCCACGGTGAAGACTCAACCAAAGGCGACAGTGCACAAAGAAGAAATCAAGTCATACGCTAGTTAAAGTCAAAGCCAACGTTAACCAAGGACGAAGTTAATTTAAGATACTGAAGTCAAAGTCATGAAGACCTGTCAAGCAAAGTTAAAGCTTCAAGAAGACAAGTCCAAAAAGGTTGAGGTCCAAGAAGGTGGACTATGCCAAATGGCATTTGAAGACAAATAAAAAATAGCTTATGGATGCTCAAATTTTAAATAAAGTGCCAAAAGCTATTTTGAAGCAAGAATGTATGGGAACCAAAATTCACACATGAAAATGGACATTCTCTTCAAGAATACATTGGACATCCGCGTGTGCTTAATGGAAATGTCCATGTCAAGTAAAATGACATGTAACCAAGAGAAAACTTTTGTTTATAAAAACAATTGTCTGGGCAGAGCAAAGGTGAATTCACTTATGAAGTGTCATTATTAGTAGGCAAAGAGTCATTCTGAAACTAGCAGTTCAGAAAATCAGATTTGGAAGACAATGAAGTTGACTTCACCCCTTCAGGATTAATCTATAAAAAGCTACATCCTCATTTTCCTTCATCAACTTTGAGAGTTCAAGAGAAACTTGTGAAAGTTATTCAAGAGTAGCAGATCCAACAACAAGATGAACAAGTTTTTCCCAATTGTTTAAAATGAAATATCTCCATCCTTCCATATTCATAATATCTTTGAGTGAGCTTAAAAAGAAAATTGAGAGACTTAGGGCTCAAGTTGAGTGTTTAACCTAAACCAAACAAGTTCCTTGTTTGAGATCTAAAGGCCCTAGAAAAAAACTTCATTTGTCACCCCAAACCTTCATATTTGTAAGGGTGGACTTGACTTCTACTCTATAAAGTAGTGAGAGATTCGAGCTTAAAATTTATCCTATCCATCTATTTTAGAGACATCTTTGGAGAAACATCTTTAAGTGTTAGTTTGCCTAAACTCAACCAACCTCGTATGGGTTCTTGAATACATGGAATGGATTCCTACAAATAAGTGGATCGAGCTAGGCCCACCTGACCAATCCTTGTAGTTCCTCTATTTATGTCGACTCATTCGGTGGGCAGTTTGAAAAATAATCTCCATCAAAACTTCCATTCTTTTCATTGTCCTACACTTATGGTAAGCAAAAATTTCCTGCAGCCATGGAATAAGGAAGGGTAAATTGCAAATATCCCTATGTTGTCATTGTATTGAATTGTGACACAAAATATAATGAAGGGTAGACTAGAGGTATTTAAGGTTTTCCAATCATCCTCAAGGCATGTGAAACTATTGAACAAAACTATTATTTCAATGATAACACCAAACATTCCCTCTCTTGAATCTTGATCTTATTTGGAAGCTAATTTTTGTTGGAAATACCTTCTTTTAAAGGAAAAAAAGTGGATATATCTACCTACTAAAGTTGATGATTTCAAGTTCCATAGCATGATTAGTCCAAACATATAAATGTATGGGTCTTTAAAAAATTGAATGCATATCCGCAAAATGCTCATTGACTACATGATATTCTATGATTTTCAATATGAAGTGTTGACCTGTTATTTGAGAAGTTATGCATTAAAAACAGCGGATGGTCTGCATGTAACTTTTGGGATGTTTGGACAATGGTGCAAGAGAGACAAACAAATGTGCACTTTCAAAAAGTGTCAAAACGACATAAATAACCACATGTACTTTGCATAAAGGTAATCCAATTTAATAGCTAACTTTTTTTAGGGACCTTATAATTAACTAGGGTGTCAACGCGCTCTACGTGCATGTATATTCAGTATTTTTTAAAAACGTGCAATGGTATTTTTCATTTTTAAGGGCTTATTTATAATTTATAGGTAATTGAAGGATTTCAAATAAATTATGTTTGGGGCTTGAGTGTAATTAATGAATATTGAGAGAGGCTAGATTTGATTAAAAATAATCTGAATTTGGAAGGGTGAAAATGTAATAGTCTTTTTTCAATTAAAAGACACAAATACTCCTGAAAATTATTCATTGGTCTTTGTTTTGTATGTAATTATTAAGAATATGGAAAGACAAAATTGAAAATAAAGTTAAAGTTGAAGACATGCCTTTTACTATTCATTTAGGGAAGAGGAGTTATAGTAGTAGAGATATTGGTCATTAAAATATTCATTAAACAAAGTCATTATGTATGGCGTAGAAACTAATGATTTCCATTTCTAAGCTATCATTTCTAACCAGAACATTAATCAAGGCAATGTTGGCACAATGTTGATGCAGGAGGCACAAGAACATGAATGGAAAATATAGATGTAGATTTTCATCGGATCATGTGTTGATCACGCGGAGCAATCTGCATAAGATGAAGATTAATTCTAGACACCGGTGTGGTGTTTGCTACGAGGACTCCGATTCCAAAGTTAGAATAATGTCTTTAGGAAAACATTTATTTATCTGTGTTTTTAGAGAGAATTGTGACTCAAAAAAGAGTTACCTGGAAATAATTATGTTTGGCTATTTATAGAGGCATGAAGAGTCAATTGCTTGCAGATGAGTTGGACACATGGTAGGTCAGGAGCCAACTACTTGTAGACGAGTGAGACATGTGGCAGGTCGGGAGGCAACTGCTCGTAGAAGTGTGAGACATGTGGCAAGTCGGGAGCTAAACTGTTCGTAAAAGAGTAAGACACATGGAAGGTCAGGAGCCATTGATGGTTGTAACTTCCATTGATGGTTGTAACCTCTTGTCTATGGTTGTAACTTTCCGTAGATGGTTGTAACTTTCATAGACGGTTGTAACTTCCCATTGATGGTTAACTTTTCGTTTAGAGAGACATTTCCTACAGGTTCGTGTGCTCAGCTGAGCATGGTAGTCACCATCGATCACTATTCCTCTGCTGAAAAAAAGAGTGTTTTGCTGAATTACATTGAGCCCAGATTTGGATTTTCTGTACTTATATCCGATTTAGGCTAGCTTCTTGGGAACTACCCAAAATTTTGGGCTTTCTTATTCTGCTAGGCTAAAGATTATTTTTGGCTCCCACAAATGAATTTTGACTGTTGGAGCAATTGTACACATCTAGGAAGCTGTGAAGGATCGAAAGGGTAGACTAATCATCAATCTGGGGTTAAACATTTTGTATAGGGATGGCAACGGAGAGAATTTTGAGCAAATCCATTCCTGCCCCACTGAGGATTGCAGGTCCCCAAATCCACTCCGTATATCTGTTTATCCTATTTTTTTAAAACCACCCCCACACCGGACATATGGCGGATATTCGCCCCGTCCCGGATATCCATTTAAGATAATGGTTTCCTGCTGGACGAATTGTTCACAGATACCACCGGTCTTCTTGAAACTATAATAGGCTCCTTCAGCCATCACAGAAACCTGATCTTTTGAAAACTGTTCAGATTGATTCAACATATAAATTCATCCAACTCAATTGTACACACAAAAATATTAAAAGAAAAACAATCAAGAAGGATGTCTCAGTTTATGAACCAAGCAAAAAACATTGTGGTTGACAAAGTAGCCCACATTAAAAAGCAAGAAACTGATCTTACAAATGTGGATCTCAAGCATGTTAGCCATGATTCAGTCACCTTCAACAGCAAGGTTTATGTGCACGACCCTTATGATCATGCCATACCAATATGCGAGATCTCTTCCACTTTCAAGTCTGCCAACAAGTACGCCCTAATCTCCATCTATCTTTCATTCTTTCTTTTCTTTATTTACTTTAAAATCAACCTCTTACAATTTTGGACAGATCATTTATAATTTGTGGTTGATAATCACAGAACGATAGCAACACGGACGATACCCGATCTAGAGTCATTATTGGCTGGTGGCAGATAGCATTTTGATGGATCTTGCAAGGGACATTGGGTTTGACTGGGACATAGAAGGCGTTTTTTTTAAGTGCTTAGAAGCTAACTTCTAATTGGAGTTAAAAGTTTTAAACGAGCTTCTGAATGAACTGTGTGTTTTACTTCTGAATGAGCTGCTAATTAAAAGCTGCAAAATTAAAAGGTGTTTGTTTTTATGTGCTGAATGAGAATTGTTTGACAATTTTGCCCCACTGAGCTAAAAACAATTATGACATAAATATTGCGCTTAAAATCATATCGAATACGACTGTGGCGTTATTGTTGAATCTGAGCAATACGTTTGTAGCTTTTTAATTAGTTATTTGATGAAATCATTAATCCAAACATGGGTTATTTGATTTGATATCTTATGATACACATAAGGCACAAAAACTATATGCTAAAAACTTGAAAATATACATGAGATGGAAGTTTGAGAGATGAAGAAAAACTTGAAAATACATAAAAAGAAAATAAATATGAATGAGAGAAAATAGAACCACAATGTTTGGCGAAGAGAATGAAGGTGTGCCACCAAAATTTAGCCTTACTTTTAAGAAGAGGGGCAGCAATTGTCATTACAAATTATGTTAAGATTATTATTGGAATAATTTTTCAATAAGCACTCAGTGTTAAGTGATCAACACCTCCTTGTTGCTTACTCCAATCAGAAGCAGAACTTCTGATCAGAACTAAAAATAAACACTCTAAATAAGGTGGTCCACTTCTTATTAAGACTTCTGACTCCAATTAGAAGCAAAAACAAACACCCTCATAGACTACAGTATGGAAGTGGGACTTACTGATGTTGGCCTGAAATTCCATAGAACAGTATCTGATACTGCTTACAAATCGAGCAAGATCAAAGCGAAAGCTAAGAACAATCAAATATGTAGACCAAGAAAACTAAGCGATCTAACGGGATGGGACGAAGAGC
This sequence comes from Berberis thunbergii, assembly GCA_003290165.1. Lineage (NCBI taxonomy): Eukaryota > Viridiplantae > Streptophyta > Magnoliopsida > Ranunculales > Berberidaceae > Berberis > Berberis thunbergii. Next base: position 24,312 of record QNQO01007351.1, on the reverse strand, counting down.
TTCAGCTTTTGATGTACGGCCTAGATGCATAGATATTCTGAGACATAACAAACATAGGCGAGCGAAAATGAGCAGAACATGATAGAACCGAAGGAGGAGGAAGAGGAGAAGACGAACCTGCACTTATCTTCTCATGTGTCTCTCATAGGGGTGTTGCTGCCCTTATCTTCTTTTCAGTTCTAGAGGTGGAAGAGAGGATAGAGTAGCAAGAGAGCGGCGGATAGACATAGTAAATTAGGGTATTTCTGTCACTTAAGGGGCCAAGGGTAGTATATTAAATTAGCTGTATAAACGGATATTTGCAGAGCGGACAAATATTTAAGGGATACCATTTGGATCCCCAAAACCATCCGAATATCCATTTAACCACATCCAAATCCACCCTATTCGGATTGGGTGGGGCGAATATCCATGAAAATCCACCCCACTACCAACTCTGAGTTTATATAACTACTAAAGTCTACTAGGGGAATTTTTTTTTAAATGCTAATCATTTTCTCTGATGTGGGAAATGGACGAGCAAAATGCATCCCCAAAATATTAAAAATAAAATTAGTTAAAACTTATATATATATATATCTCCAACTTTCAGGTTAGATTCCAAGATGTACAATAGAAGAAAACGAATAGTGTTGCAGATTTTATTAACCTAAATTATAATAAGCTAATAAACCCTACTTGTAAAACCGCAAGTGCACGGCTGTCTAACTAGTAGACAGTGGCAAATACGGGTCAATCCCATGAGGATTAACGAGACAATTGAATTCTAAAGCCTATTTGGAAATTCCTAATTTTTTTTAAAGGCAAGCATGATTTTTATAGGATTCCAGAATCCATAAAGATACCACAAGCTGGGTTTGAACCCATGACCTAGTGGTACCATCCGCCAAGCTCTAACCGTTGAGCTATCATGCCATTGGCGGAAAATTCCTAAATTAAGAGAAGTAAATTGAACAACTAAAAATAAAATTGATAAGATGATGATGAAGTGGACCGAGACATCGAATCCACCACAGGTTCTTCGAGACATTTGTAACTTAAATTACTATTTTCGGGAATCATTATGACTAATCTAAGGATCAATCCACATTCACAATTAATTTCAGCAAAGGCATAAACCCCTAGCATTGCATGTCTTTCAACGACACAAACAATCACATGTTTAACTTAATTAATCAAAACAAGCTTCGAATATCAACAAAGAGAACTTCAAACTACCGATTAGTCTAGATTATTAAACCAGATATAATAGGTGAAAGCAAATTATTAATATTCAAAAATCAATTGTATTTAACATTTAAGTATATAGAAAACAATAATTCAAATGCGATAAACTATAGGTAACCCTGTGGTTTCATCTTCGCCTCGGCGAGGGGTCAAGAAGATCATGGTGGAGGAGGTCACAACACTTTCATAGGTGAAGTTCATCTCCGCACGAACACACATCACGAGAAAGAGCTGCTGGTGGATCAAAATATTGGCTGGGGTGTAAATAATCAACTAATTCAAAAATCAGTTGGTTCCCTCCAAGAGCTCGAGTTGTCTTCGCCCGTGCGAGCTTCCTCCCTACTGTTGCTTCCTCTTCGTCCCGCTTCTTCTTCTCTAGTGAAGCTCACCTGAAAGACAGAGAAATCAGTGAGAAATAAGAGAAATGGGTGAGATAGGGTTGAACAAAAAATCGATCAAACCGAACCGATTGGTTCGGTTAAAATTCGGCTCGGATCGGTTTCGGTTTTAAAAAATTCAAAACCGAAGTGGTTGGTTCGATTTTCAAATTCTATGTGATTTTAACCGACCAAACCGAACCGACCAAATATATATAATAACTAATATATATTTATATATAAATAATATAATATGTTTAAAATAGTCAATCGGTTCGATTTTATTTCGGTTTTGGTTCGATTTTAGTCGGTTTGGTTCGGTTACGGTTTGCATAAATTAGAATCGGTTCGGTTTCGGATTGGTTTTGTTAATGGTCGGTTCAGTTTCTGTTTGAAAATTTTAAAACTGACCTAAGTCGGTTCGGTTCACAATTTAGGTGAAAAACCGAGCCGTCGATTCTGGTTTCAGCCCTAGGGTGAGAGAAAGAGGGAACTAAGAGATGGTGTAACGACCCGATCCGCACAGTAATAATATCGTCCGCTCTGGGCCCAATTGTCCTGCACGACTTTAAAATGCCTTGTTACTATGGGGATCCAACCTCGCACATATATAGCACATCCCCCTTCCGCACCCAGGCGATATGGGACTATCTCCCTTCTTTGTAGCTTGCCAACCCTCTTGGGCCTGGGCCTACTGGGCTCCAACCCTCACCCTCCCCCTAAAATCCTCCCTCACATGGGTATCCACAATCCACCCCCATTCGGGCCCAATGTCCATGTTGAAACACTTTCAGCTGTGTCAGGCTCTGATACCATTCTGTAACGACCTGATCCACATGAAACAATATTGTCCGCTCTGGGCACAACCTAACTACCCACACGACTTTAAAACACGTTGTGTCATGTAGATCCAAACTCGTACATATATAGCACATCTCCATCCCTCACCCAGGCGATGTGGGACTATAACATCGAGGGTAGCATGTCAGCCTCTGAGCCTGCCCACACTTGGTAGCCTATCAGCCTCCTGAGCCAACCCCCACATGGAGATGCTAGACTCATAGCCCGCCCACACAAGGTAGTCCTTCAGCATCAGAGTCCGCCCACTCAGGGTATTATAATATCTTCATCCCAAAATCAATAGAGAAAGGAAGAGATGAAGGGGTTGGACGGTGGCCTGCATGGGCTATTCTATTGTTGCTCCTGCAATAGAGAGAGAAAGAGATGAGGGGAAACCGAGAGAGAGAAAGACGAGAAAGAGGAAGAGAACGGGGAAGGGAGAAACAGGGTCGTGGTGGTCTGCTCTATTGTGAGGTGGTTGCGCTGCTGAAAAAGAAGAAGAAAGACGAAGGAAAATAAAAGGATTGTGGAAGGAAGAAAGAGTCGAGACAGAGTGACTGGGACGTACTGGATGATGGTGTTGTGTGCGCTGGACGGTGTTGTTGTGTGCGTGATGAAGCAAAGGGATATGATCCATGTTTCATGATGTTGAGAGTCGTTGCGTTGTTGGTCCTCCTATCGAGTAAGGATCGTGGGTAGGGAGGAAGGTGAGGTTAGTTGCGTTGTTAGTCCTTCTATCGAGCGAGAATCACCGGTAGGCGATGTAATTAGGAGGCTGGAAAAAGAGAGGAGGAGAAAGAGGAATGTGGAAGGGAATATAGTGGCCTCCAAAAGGAAGAGCAGAAGATGTGATTCATGTTTGCCAATTATATGGGGAAGGATAGGGTTAATTGGGGCTTGGGCTTAGGTTAAAACGAATGGATTTGGGTTTGCTTGTGTTGGGTTTTGGCATGTGATTGTCGACTTGTCACTTGTTACTTTGTACCACCATTTGAACTAACTAATTGATCATTCCTCGAATTGCTACCTTAACACAATTTCAATTTTTAAGCTTAAATATTCCTACAAAAACACGAAAATAAACTCATTTGAATAAAATATAATATTCAAAACACTAACATATATAAATTTACCCCCAAAACTATATTTTGCTAGTCCTTAAGCAAAACAATAAAAATAAAATTCTAACTCACTTTCGTAGGTATCATTGGTTGCACTCACCTTAAACATGCAACAAAGCTTATAACCCCTAGATTACCTCTAGTGGACGAGTTATAGTCTCGTGAGGGTTTCTAGAAATGTTACCCACAAACATTACTGACTCTATCAATTTCAAAGACATGGTCACTTGGTCAGTCTATTTATTATCCTCAGAGTAATAATCTAATTGCTAAAAATTTCAGAAAACAAGTAACAGTGTCACAGTAATACATCAAAAAGTTTTACAATGATTTGATAGTATCCAAAGGTTAAATAAATTTCATCAATCATTATCAACTCAAGGTGTGTGTGTGCATCGCCTCAGCAGCATAACTCTTCATTTCATCGTAATGACATGACTAGATAACCTTTAGATAGTATGTTTCGACTACAAATCTCTCTTGTCACTCAGAAATGAATCACTCAAATATTGGTTATTTATCACTCAATTTATATGTGAGGAAAAGAATAAATTATGGAAACACAAACATCTCACATATAATTAATTATCATGAAAAATGGACATTTCTAAGAATGAAATGAATACGATCTCATGAATAGGAATATCAATTACTTTGAGAATGTTGAATCAAATTTCATAGTTCTTATTTATTCAATCTTCACATCTATGAACCGCACATTTACTTAAGATCAATTAGGTCTTTATTGGATTGTATTAGGGCTAAGATTATGGCTAACAAGAATGGAAAAAAAAATATGCAAAAATTCTTTGAGAATGGATGCACCCTTTAATAAACACATGGGGTTCTGAAGAATAAATCAATGTTGTACACCATTAATTTTTCTTCCTTTGATATTCTTCTTCGTATTTTTTTTCTTTTTCTTACAAGCGTCAAATTTTTTTATCTTTTTTTTCAATGACATGATTTTCCCTTTCTGCACAATGAAACATTTCGGTCTTGAGGATTCATGGAATATTTATTTTCAACTCTTTCTATTTGCCCATTCCAAAAATATATCAACCATACACGTTCTCAGAGAAAATTGGTAAGGATAACAATAATATGGGGTATTACTCCATAATCAGAGTAGGTAATGAAGATGGGGTTAGCAAAGGGCATCAAACAGATATTTATTAATATTTATTATTAGGTAGGCTAAAAGGCTAAAAAACGGTTCGAAGAAAAATGTCTATATCATTTCTTAAGCTCTAGTCGGTATTATGACATCTCAACTAAATAAATCAAGAAATTCTAGTGTAAAATTCAATTTTAATGTCATTCTCAAAAAAATCAATAAAATAAACAAGAATAATGAGATCATCAACGAGATAATGTGGACTTAAGAAAAGTCAGAGTTTATTTAAGAACCCTCAAGAAAAATAGAATGTCTCAAAACTCACAAGGGTTAAGTATCCACTATTATTCTAATTCTTTATAGTAAATATCTCACTCGTCAGCTTCAAATTATGCTAAATTGGCTTATAGTGCAAGAATGGTCAAGTCGAAAAATCTCATGAAATATATTTAACTTAAAAATAATATCAAACCTTATGTTTTCAAGTTAATATATCAATGTGACAAGTGATAGCATGTATTTCTGAAATTTAAAAGCATACTTGAAAGTACATTCTCTTCATCGGAAAGGAAATTAGATTTTGAATTTTCAAATCGATATTTTTTTCACACAATCATAATCATTTATGTATTCAATGGAGATTAAGTAGAATACAATAGTTAATTAGAAGAATTTTGAAATACATTTCAGTTCAAAATTTTGAAAAATGTACAAAAACTCATAAACCTCACCCCTAAACCTAAACCAAACACTGTCCTCAATGTATAAAAATAATGATCATGACAAATGCAGGAAAAAGAAAAGATGAGAGTTAGAGTGATATTACCATGGAAAAGTTTTTACCAATTTCGACAAAATCGTCCACAAATGAACGCTAAAAAACATAAGAATTGTGGACTCATCATGATAAATTGATAAAAGCAATACAGGACACAAAAGAATGTACAAATGAAAAAATTACATGTATCAGTTGTAAGTAAAATTGTTACGAAGCTAACGAGTATGAGTGAAATGAAACTAGAGAGAACTTGAAAATCAATCCAGACTAACCATAATGACACAACTAAAGTTGGGTTGCCTCCCAGGAGTTTTGGTTTAACGTCGTCAGCCGACATATATTCTTCCTCTCAAATGATGTACCATAAAGTGAAGAGGAAGAACATAGCAAATACCCTCCTCCAAAAGTGTCAAGGAATCATATAGCAACAACCTAAAAAGTCGAGGATTCGTCCAACAAATGGTAGAAACCACATGTGACACAACATATACTAACACATCCCAAAAGCTACGAAGGCGCCATGTAAAATTATAGAGAAAATGCAAATGAACTCGCATTCCTAGGAAATCCGTGGAGACCTTGAGCAAAAAGGGGTTACAAGCAGTGATATTTAGCAAATGACTCATGCCTACTCCTAAGAAGGGACATCTTAAGTCAAGTTGCAAATCAAAATATTGAATATGTTTCACAATAGGATGGTCAAAACTAAAATCATCATTTAAAAACAAGGGATCCACATAGGTAGCGTCAGTCAGTTGGAAAAATTTATGTCTATAGATACATCGAGTGGTACAGGCTCATCATAACAAAATGAATTACATAGAGATGATGAGCTAGACAACTCAACAACACCCCCAAACCTAGAATTAGCACTACCTATGACATCTAGTATCTCCTTAGATGCGTCTTCCGATAAAGACCTGACTATTTCTTAAATTATGAGATCATTCGTATTGTGAAAATAGTCAAGGCAAGACTCCAAACAATATTGAGAATCAGACTTCATGCAAGAGTCACTAGGAAGACATATGTCAAATGGGTCATTATGAAAAGGTGGGGAAGGGAATGGGTCGGGAAGCAAAATAGTTTTGATCACATTATCCTCAAAAACATCATCTGACTCGGGTTCCGATGTACTACCAATTATGAATTGACCCTCTGGATTTTGAACAAAGTGACTAGGAACTCTTCCCAACTCTCTCTCAGATAATGCCTCAGCAATATGACTCACAGCTATCTCAAGTCTATTGATGGCTTGAGATTGGTGTTGAGTCGTGGTTATTAACTCAAATATAGCTTGAAAATCATGTTCAAGCATTCGTTCAGAGTGCTACATAAAACGGTTAAACATTTCTTCTAAACTGGGTGTGTTGGATGGAGGAACTTGATTAAATTGAGGCATAACAGAACTAGGGGCTTGAGGAGTCTGGGACAAAATATGTCCCCCTTGGTTTGAGCTATGAGCCAGGAGAGATTTGGATTATTGGCGAAACTAGGGTTGTAATAATTGGACTCTGAATTATAACCAGGCCGCCAAATAGCATTCAAAGAATGGACTTGCTTAGCGAAATATTCAAGATAATCATATTGCAAATCACAATCAGTTGTGGAATGATTAGGACTCGAACATGCAACACAACCCTCAGATGAAACATTAGTGGGAGGTAGGGATTGAGTAAATTTTATAATTGCATCTATTTTCTGAGCCATAGTCATAAAAACTATTTCGTGCTTCGAAGTAGAAGGGGATAAGTAATCCTTAAAGGCTTTCTCCTTAACCATCTCCTTAGTCTCGAGATTTTTTTTTAAATGCAAGTCTAACCTCTAAAAACAAAAGAACCCTAAATGACACATAAATGATGAGCAAACAAAATGAATGACAGACGACCCTAGAGCTTTGTTACTAATGCAAGGATGAAATTCAATTCAATTTAACTAACCGTGGGAGAGGCACGCTAATTTCCTATCATCCGCCACTACAAAGTTGCTCCTACCTATTTTTCCACTTTCTAGCTCAAAGTAAAATGTCAGTTCAAAATTGTTCCCAGATAGGATATGTTCAAAATTTGTTCCCACTTAAAGTTGTCAAACTTCCAATGAGGGTCCCTATGAGCATCAAACATGTCCTAGACAATTATCTTACTACAAATTTTAAACAGTGAAGCTTAGGTTCCTAACTCTAAAATAGATTGTGGTTAACCCATCCGCGAGAGAGAGCACAGAAGTTACAAATCAATCTTGCCACTATTCAAATTTTGCGTGCAATGCTACCTAAAACAATCAAAACACAAGTGATTACACATAAACCGCGTGCAGATGCGGTGGGTAGAAGTTACCTCTGGCATGAACCTCTTTCGGGTAACTTGCGAAGCCGACTACAAGTCGAGTTGTCGTCGATTAGAAGCACTATCCACCTGACAGCTCGCCGACTTCTGAGAGTTTCCTCACGAATTGCAACCTGAAAAATAAAATCACAATGCAATATGTATAAACATTTTTTCCTTTGCTATTTTCTTTTCTACTTGTGTTTCATGACATTTACTTTTCACTCTGTTCTCACTTGAGCTCCTGTGTGTATGATCGCCTACAAAAAAAATGCAAAAAAAATAATAATTAAAAATTGAACTATAAACAAATAACACAAGCAACTCCTAACATTGTTCCTAAAAAGAAAATTAAACCTAATTTATAAACTAGTGAAAATAAACCCTAGATTTCGATTGTACCGTTACAATTTTCGGCAACCGCGCCAAAAACTTGATGCAGATTTTATTAACCTAAATTAATAAGCTAATAAACCCAACTTGTAATACCGCAAGGGATGATTGCCTAACTAGTAGACAATGTCAAATACGGGTCGATCCCACGAGGATTGATGAGACAATCGAATTATAAAACCTATTTAAACTAATTTAGAGTATGGGTTGCAACAATTAGAAATTCCTAAATTAAGATAATTAAATTGATAAGATGATGAGGAAGTGGATCGAGACATCGATTCCACCACAGGTTCTTCGAGACTTGTGTAACCTAAATTATTATTTTCGAGAATCATTACAACTAATCTAAGGATTTAATCCACATTCACAATTAATTTCAGCAAAGGCATAAACCCCTAGTATTGCATGTGTTTTTACGACACACGCAATCACAGGTTTAACTTAATTAATCCTAAATCCTTAGCATTTCATGTCTTTCTAAGACACAAACAATCACATGTTTAACCTAATTAATCACAACAGGTTTCGAATATCAATAAAGAAAACTTCAAACTATTGATTAGTCTAGATTATTATACCGGATATAATCGGTGAAAACGAATTATTAATATCCAGAAATCAATTGTATTTAACATTTAAGCATATAGAAAACAATAATTCAAATGCTACAAACTCTAGGAAACCTTGTGGTTTCATCTTCGCCTCGGCGAGGGGTCTAGAAGATCATGGTGGAGGAGGTCACAACACTGTCATAGGTGAAGTTCATATCCGCATGAACATGTATCATGAGAAAGAACTGTTGGTGGATCAGAATACTGGCTAGGTTGCCAATAGTGGAACAAGGTCACTGTGGTGGCTCAGACAAGATCCGAGGTGCAAATAACCAATCAGTTGGTTCCCTCCAAGAGCTCGAGCTGTCTTCATCCTCGTGAGCTTCCTCTTTGTTGTTGCTTCCTCGTCATCCTACTTCTTTTTTTTCGATGAAGCACACCTAAAATACAGAGAAATCAAGGAGAAAGATAGAGAATGGGGCTAGAAAAAGAGGGAACGAAAATATGGCGGAGAGATGGCTGGACGGTGACATGCGTGGGTTGTTTTGTTGTTGTTCTGCTATGCGTTCTTGCTGAGCCTGCAATAGAAAGAAAAAGAGATGAGGGGAAGTCGAGAGAGAGAAAAAATGAGAAGGAGGAAGAGAACGGGGACGGGAGAAACAGGGTCGTGGTGGTCAGCTCTGTTGCGAGGTGGTTGCGCTACTAAAGAAGAAGAACGAGAAGAGAGAGAGAGATCGTAGAAGGAAGACGAAGGAAAAAAGATACGAGCTAGGAATCCTCCCAGTCGCGTCTCTGTTATGGGACGTATTGGACGGTGGTGTTGTGTGCGCTAGACGGTGGTGTTGTGTGCGTGATGAAGCAGAGGGTTGTGCTCCTTTTTTTGTGATGTTGAGGGTTGTGCGTGCGTGAAACAGGGTTGTAGTGGTGGCTGGAAAAAGATAGGAGGAGAAAAAGGAATGCGGAAGGGATGAGGGTGGCCTCTAAGAGGGAGAGCATAAGATGTGATTCCTGTTTGCCAATTATATGGGGAAGGATCAAGGTTAATTCGGGCTTGGGCTTAGGTTAAAACGAATGGATTTGGGTTTGCTTAGGTCGTGTTTCGACATGTGATTGTCTGACTTGTTATGCGTTACTTTGTACCGCCATTTGAACCAACCAATTGATCATTTCTCGAATTGCCTCCTTAATACAATTTCATTATTTAAATTAAAATTCCTAAAAAAATACAAAAACAAAATAATTAGAATAAAATATAATATTCAAAACACTAACATATATAAATTATACAATATTTTATGTAATAATTACGATGAATATCAGATAAGAACAAAAGAGGGTCAACTTAAAAAGAGACAGAACAAGAACTGCAGAAGAGTTGAATTGCATTATTATATAAGAAAAGAAGAGGAAGAAAGATAAACATTGAATTAATTAACTAAATTAACCAACGTTGACGCAAACAACACCATGTTGGTTTGCAAGAGACATTTGTTCCATGCCTGTACTTTTATAATGGTATTTTAGATTGTGGCCATGAAACTGATTAAGCTCTAATATCTAAAATAAATGTATCTAGGTCATGGTCCCAAAGCCTAAATAATGAATCCTTCCCACACATGTGTTATTAGACAGAAAGCGATGGTTTTGAGGACCCGAGGGGGCTCAAGCGCCCAAAGCACAGGAGGATATTATGTGCACATCTCTCAGCCGTCGGATCTGATCTGACGGTTCAGATTGATGGATTTCAAAAGAGATTCAATCCTATCAAAACAAACAACTTTTAAAATCCATCAATCTGAACCATTGAATCAGATCCGACGGCTGAGAGATGTGCACAGGATCTTCTCCTGTGTTTTGTGCGCCGGAGCCCCCCCCCCCCCCCCCCCGCCCCCCCCCCCCCCCGAGTCCTGGTTTTGAGTACACCAATGACCATGTCTGTCGTCATTCTAAGTCAAGTCATTGTTTGACATATGATACCATCTATGAATTATGATTAATTGCTAGGACAAATTTGGGGCATCTTCAGTTACTTAGATTTCTGGGACCGCATGCATGCCCGTAAATAAAATATCATGATACAAGTTGATGATAGAGTAATAGAGATGGTAATCTCCACCAAAACTTTACCATTCTATCTTCTTTCTTCATCATCAAACACTGCTGCTAGTAGGACGACCTTTTTCATATTTGTTACCTTTTTTCGACTACTCAACACTACTGGTGAAGGATATGCATTGAAGGAGATCCCAACAAGAAGCCTGATACTTGCATCATGTAGTGATCTCTTGTAGTCGTGTTATGATGAATTTCCAAAAATGTGTTGTGCTTGCTTTCTTTTTAATCTTTTTCAGTAATAGTAATGATATAAAAGTATTGTTGTACTGTTGGTGTGGTAGCTCAAATTATTGCGGCATTAATGTCAAGTAGTAGTTCAAATAGTTGTACTATTGTTTTAATCTAAATTTAGTTTTTTGTCAAACAAAACACAACCGACTTATATTCCTAAATTGATCACCAAAAGTGTTCCCCATTGAATATGGGTGTTAAAGAATAAAAGTTTACTTATATTATAGAATATGAAAGTGTTACAGAATAGGTTAGGAAAGTCATAATAGAATAGAAGTCTTAGGTTTCCTATCTCTACAAAGTTAGGTTAGAGTTTGCTTTATAAGCTTGTATTCAGTCAATAAAAAAACAACAATTATATTTCAATACAATTTTTTACATGGTATTAGAGCAAGGCTTCTCTGATTAACCAAACTCGAGGCGTCGCGCTGAAAATACTTCTCGCTTGTTCAAAGTAAACAAGCACCGCCAAACACCGCCTCCCGCAATCGCGCAATCTTACCATCTGTGCTTCTCCACGCAGTGACAGAACTCAAACACAATCATTGAACACCATCCAACGCCATCTCAAACAACATCAATTGAATACCATCATTGAACACCATCACCGAACACTGCAATCATCATCAGTGTTTGGTCTCAATCAGAACATCAAACACCATCATCGATCTCAAACACCATCATCAATCTGATCATCGAAACACCATCAGAACACCAATCTGATCATGGATCTCAAACACCATTAGAACACCAATCTGATCAACAAGAGATCTTAATCATCTCTTCAAACAAAGATCTTCAAATCAGCGAGATCGTCTCCATCATCATATCGTTTTCAGATCATCTTCGATCTCCAGATCATCACGTCCATCATCTTTGATCATCATGTCCATCATCAAATCGTCTTTAAATCCACAACACCATCATCATCAAAAGAAGAAGATCAGACTTTTACTGGTCGTCGTCCATCGTCCATTGCCAACCAATACTTTTAACTGATCGTCGTCCATCAGAAGAAGAAGATCAGACTTTCAACAGAGAAATCTTTTCTCACAGATCGCCATCAACAAAGATTGATCATGAGGAAAAAGAAGGGGAAATAAATTTCATCAAACTGTTTTGAAGTTTTGGCTATTTGCACCCTAAGATTTACTCAATACCACCACACAAAAAAGGGTTCTTAGCACCCAACGTTATTACTACCTTGTGGCTATTAGCACTCCAAGGTTCAGTCAGAGCCACCAGTACACTACGTAATCTGTTGAACACTACGTAGCCGCAGCCAACATGGGAGACAATACAAGCAGTGGTTTCAACACCACCACATCACCATACAACAAGTCCAAGGCTCACAATATTGGTAATGACTTTTCTATTATAGAGTTGACAAGTAAAATACTTTCTCTCAAATCTCATGGCCCTCGTTCATCTTGGATCCTTAATAGTGGCGCCACTGATCATATAGTTCATAACCCTCATTTACTCACATTTTCCAAACCCGTCCACAATCGAACTGTTGAGCTTCCTGATAGTACACTTGTTGTTGTTACACACATTGGCACCATGACTTTCTCTTATATTTTTACCTTGCATGATGCTCTTTGTGTTCCCTTTTTTAATCTCAATTTAATTTCAATTAGCAAACTTACAAAACATTATCTTTTTGTCACCATTTTTTTCAACAATTCTTGTCTGAAACAGGACCTTCGTTCGGGGAAGATGATTGGGACAGCAACTGAGCTTGATGGTTTGTACCACCTGGACGGCACCACCACCACAACTTCCACCACTTGTCACATCACTCAAGACAATAACCATGTGTTATGGCACAACCGCCTAAGTCACCTTTCAGACAAAACTCTCTATCTTCTTCCTGTCTCTTTTCGTGATGCTAGTTCTTGTGTTTCCAATAAATGTGTCATTTGTCCTGTGGCCAAACAAATTAGGAATAAATTTCCTTCATCCAATATTTCGAGTACTACTCTTTTTTCCTTATTACATGTCGACATTTGGGGAAGATATCACGTTCCTTCCCTTTCTAGAGCGCGCTATTTTTTCACCATTGTTGATGATTATACACGATGTACTTGGATTTATCTCATGAAACACAAGTCTGACACACGCACACTCTTAATTTCATTCATTAATTATGTTGAAAACCAATTTTCTTCCAAAATTCAAACCATTCGCAGTGATAATGGACTTGAATTTTTCCTCACTGATTTTTATGCTTCAAAAGGCATTACTCATCAAACTTCTTGTGTCTCTACGCCCCAACAAAATGGGGTGGCGGAACGTAAACATAGACATCTTTTGAATGTCGCTCGTGCTATTTTGTTTCAAGCACATCTCCCTAAACATTTTTGGGGAGAAACAATTTTTACCACTGCCTACCTCATTAATCGCACACTGTCCTCTGTTCTTAAAGGCAAAACGCCTTTTGAACTTCTCTTTAACAAACAACCAAACTATTCTCACCTTCGAGTTTTTGGTTGCCTATGTTTCGCTTCCACACATGCTCAACGTCTTAGCAAATTTGATGTTTGTTCTAGTCAATGTGTTTTTCTTGCCTACCCTCATAGGTAAAAAGGATACAAAGTTTATGATCTCACTCATAAAAAGATCATTGTTTATCGTGACGTCATCTTTCATGAAGAGCTTTTCCTTATTTTTCTGACAAAATGCACAATCACCTCATTGACCGGCCCGACACACTTACCCGACCAGTCACTAATGCTCCATTTTTTCTCCTCCAACAATGCCTTTCTCTAACCAATCGGATCACTCCCACCGATCGGTCACCCAATCCGATGTCTCAGTCACCGATCGGGCAAAAACCCCAAAAATCCAAACCCAAACGGTCTCCACTGTTCCACCCTTAGAAGACCCCCCCTCTCCCACCTCGCACCTCCACTCGTGCCACCCGTTAGCCATCTTATCTTCAACAATATCATATTGATGCTCGATTGCCTTCTCGATCATCTCACTCATCTGCTTCAAATGTTGGGCTTTCTACAGGTATTGTTTACCCCCTTTCTGATTTTCTTTCCTATGAACATTTATCCACCTCTCACAAGGCTTACACCACTTCCCTTTCTTTAGTAAAAAAAAAACCCACCAGTTTTGTGCATGCTATGCAGGATCCAAAGTGGCGTCAAGCCATGAGAAGTGAGATTGATGTTCTAGAAACTAATAACACTTGGACTCTACAACCTCTTCCTCCTGGCAAGCATCTGGTTGGTTGTAAATGGGTCTATAAGATCAAACTTAATCCAGATGGTAGTGTTGAGCGCTACAAAGCCCGTCTTGTGGCTAAAGGATACAATCAAGTTGAAGGTATTGATTATAAAGAGACATTTGTTCATGTTGCTAAATTGACTACTGTTCGTATTCTCTTTGCTCTTGCAGCCACACAGGGTTGGCATTTATGTCAACTTGATGTCAACAATGTTTTTCTTTATGGTGATCTTTTTTAGGATGTGTACATGAGTCTTCATCCTGGATTTGGCCGAAAGGGGGAGGCTCAAGTGTGCAAGTTAAACAAGTCTTTATATGGTCTCAAACAAGCCTCGAGACAATGGTTCCTTAAGTTATCCTCTGTTTTCATATCAGCCGACTACAATCAATCTAAAGTTGATTACTCATTATTCGTCCGATCTAAGGGTAACAGCTTTACTGCAATTCTTGTATATGTTGATGATGTAATATTGACAGTTAATGATCTCCAATACATTGAAAAGACCAAGAAATTTCTGGCTGCAAAGTTCAAGTTCAAAGATTTAGGAAAATTGAAATATTTCCTTGGCATTGAAGTCGCGAGGTCATCGAAAGGGATTGTTTTATCTCAACGAAAATATGCACTTGAAATATTGGAGGACACGGGGTATCTTGGAGCAAAGCCTTCACGTTATCCTATGGATCAAAACTTGGTGCTCACACAGGATGATAAAGATTTACTACCAAATCCCGCAACATATCGCAGACTTGTTGGAAGGTTGATTTGCTTAACGATTACGGGACCAGATTTGGTTTATTCAGTACATGTTCTAAGTCAATTTATGGACATGCCCAGAATACCACATTTGGATGTTGAACACAAGGTCTTGAGGTACATCAAGGCTTCACCAGGACAGTGTATTTTTTTCTCTTCCACCAGCTCATTACAGTTGAAAGCTTATTGTGATGCAAATTAGGCTAGATGCAGAGATACTAGGAGATCCATTACAGGTTATTGTGTCATGCTTGGAGATTCACAAATTTCTAGGAAAACTAAGAAACAAACTACAGTGGCAAGATCTACAGTTGAAGCAGAATATAGAGCCATGGCTTCTTCATGCTGTGAGTTAACTTGGTTGAGGTACATTCTTAATGATTTGCACATTAATCATCCTCATGCAACTTTCTTGTTTTGTGACAACAAGGTTGCACTTCATATTGCATCTAATCCGGTTTTCATGAGCGAACGAAGCATATAGAAATTGATTGTCATTTGATTAGAGAAAAGATACAAAAGGGTACTATTCAGACTAAGCATGTTGGAACACTACATCAACGGACATATTTGTTCACTAAAGCCTTGAGCACTTATCAATTTGATAATCTTCTTAGCAAATTTGGTATTACAAACATATACTCCAACTTGAGGGGAGTGTTAAAGAATAGAAGTTTACTTATGTTACATAATAGGAAAATGTTACAGAATAGGTTAGAAAAGTCATAATAGAATAGAAGTCTTAGGTTTCCTATCTCTACAAAGTTAGGTTAGAGTTTGCTTTATAAGCTTGTATTCAGTAAATGAAAAAACAACAATTATATTTCAATACAATATTTTGCTGGGTTTGCATCAACCAGGAAGAAATGCAGGTCTCCAAGCCACAAATTTCAAGATAGTAATGCAAGATGGAGAGATTGGTACTTCAATCCATGACTTTGTGTAGATATTTGAGACATCACAACTTAGATGGAATGAATAATATATCGGAAAATGACTTTTAAGACCTACGTTTTCACAAAATAGATAATTTAGATACCGTAGTTGATATAATGACTAATTTGTGCGTAATTTTTTACTTTTATGACCAGCAAAGATTATTTCATTAACCCAGGTTAACTCATAAAATTATAGGACATATTTACCCTTCCTAAACAAATGAAAAACCTAATTTTATACTTTTATGACCAACAATGACTCTTTTATTAATGATTCTATTGTTTTATTTTTATTTTTTTTTACCCTTAACCTCTCATTATATGTACAAATAATTTATTTAACTGTAGTTTGAGCAATTATTTGATGTCATTTGTTAGCTACAAATGATTGTATTAATACTTTCATGTTAGCTTTTTTTTATTAATGAATGTTTTGTACAAAAAATTAGAATCATTAATAAAATAATCTTTCTTGGTCATAAAAGCATAAAATTAGGTTTTCTATTTGTTTAAGAAGGGTCAAGATTTTATATAACTTCGTGAGTTAACCTGGGTTAATAAAAGAGCTCTTATTAGTCATAACAATATAAAAATAGGTACAAATTAGTCATTACATCAACTATGATATCTAAATGGTTTATTTTGTTAAGAAGTATGCCTTAAAAGTCATTTTGCAATAATATATTGTGGGTTGGGTTGAGAAATAAGAAAGAAAGAAAGGGTCTTCAAAGATAAAGAGGTTAGTTACTACTTGGACTTAATTTCGTTGAATATTAGCCTCAAGGAATGTGTTTTAGTAATCTCACGAAATTTCGTCGAATTTTTCGTTTTTCAAATTATGAAAAAAAAAGTCTGAAAGCCAAAATGACATTTTTTTAGGGTATTTTTTTTTGTAAATTTTGATTTTTTTTGCAAAAGTACAAAAGCCAGCAACCAAAAATCTAGTTTTACGATCAAATATTTTGATTGAAACCTCTAGTCTGGTCTCTCTTTGATAGACTTGTTCTACTCAAAAGATCGACCACAGCAACAACAAGACTCTTAATCAATCTGTTTCTTTTGTTTTACTTCAATCAATCTGTTTCAACTTCAATCGACCTAGTGTGTGCATCATCTTCAATCAATTGACCAGAGTAGCTTCACAAAGCTAGCAACAACACTCTATGTGCCACAGAGGGGGAAAAAAAAAGAAAAAGTAAAATGATGTTTAGCAACCTTTCAAGGCATTTCTTAAGTATATCTATCGAAAATGCTCTAAGACACCCTCAAACATGCTCCCAGCATCAACAAGTTGAGGAATGCTAGCTATCTTCTCCAGTTACCATCTCTTTTCCACATTCTCCCTTATTTGAATGCCAGTTGTTCTTAAAAAAATTAAAACCCATAAATAAAAAGAAAGAAATAATTGATTTTCTCCTCAGTCTAAACTTGGCAAAATAAGCCTCACATACTAAAATTTTCCCTCTTTTATTAATTTATTGAAACAATTAAATAGGTAATAAAAACTTCAACAATTCATCTTCATGAGTACATTGTGTTTCTTATTCATTATTCTTAGTTTATATCTTCGAAAATCAGCCTTTGAATCAACTATCCCCTCCAATAAAAAACGTTTTTTCTTGCTATAGAAGTGGGTGTTGAAAAAAAAAAAAAACCCTACTATTTTACGTCTCAAATTCATACTACTATACTAGGTTGTGAATAATGAAGAAGTGTATGAAATATTACTCATTTTTCAAATTCATACTACTAAAACTTGGGCTACTCATTTTCAACAAGTGTATGAAATATTACTCATTTTTTTGGGAATAATGAAGAAGTAAAACCAATCCTTGGAGTTTCATTAACTATTTAATGGATCCATAATCTGTAAAGGAGGCAAAGATGAGATTTGGTTTTATATAAATACCAATTTTATATTGAGGAGAAATCAATAATTTTCTTTCTATTTATTTATGAAATTAAAATTTGAGATGACATGTCATTCAAAAAGGGCAAAGGTGCAACGAAAAGGTAGCTGGCATTCCTAACAAACATTCCAATGAACCGCTCTCACGCTTCAATTCTAGTTCTCGTTATCTATTGACCCATCGAAAGGTCAAACACTTGTCATCCAGTCAACTTGTATAAAATAGACCTTCTGTGTGTTCAAGTCGTGGGAAGAATAAAAAATATCATCATTCCTAAAAGGCCCCAACTTTTCGACACCACAAATTCCTCCTTTTTTTGACACCACCACCCACGTTTTTGGGGACTTGTTAAAGGACGCCACTAATAAAATAGGCTCGTCTCTTTTTTCTCTTACCATTTGTTTTCTTTTCTTATCAAGAATAACAACAACACAACACAGCGTATTTTTTCTTTCATTCCCTCTTATTTCTATCATCCTCTGATCTTTTACTTTGATATTGCAGCTAAGGGATGAGGGATAGGGTGATCGACGGGGCGGGGCAAAGAGAGCATATCGGCGAGGGGCGCAAGGGCGACCAGTGAGGCAGGGCTGAGGATAGGTTTATTCCCCATTTTCTTGCATAATTTCGACATCTTCTTCTCCACTCAATTCCCCATTTTCACTCCCGCATAGGCCTCTGAGAGGACAAGTTTCTCACTCGCGGATGCTAGTGCGAGGGCATTAGAGGCCTATGAAGGAGCGCATGAGGAAAAGAAGGATGGAGCAATAGCGGACACTACACCAAAATGCTTGTTTAGCTACGGGGAGGTGGCCACGGCTCTAAGCCGTTGGTGTATTTGCCACGGCTATAAACCGTGGATAGCGTGGCCAACGGCCTAAAACCGTGGCTACAAAAATAGTTAGCCACGACTCTAAACCGTGGGTGCATTAGCCACGGCCAAAAACCGTTGCTATATTGTGCAACGGCAAAAAATTGTTGCTAAATTAAACCGTTTTGCACGTGCCGCGCACCTGCGAGTGAGAGATTTGCAGAGTGATTTCGCGCTCTGGCAAAAATGGGGGGAGAGTGGATTTCGCGCTTTGGCGAAAAAAATTGGGGAAAAAATTTGGCGCTGTCATTGCAAAAAATTGGCGAAATTTTTTTTACTATTTCGACCTAGATCAGTTTGTGCGGTCATTGCGAAAAAAATTTCGACCTAAATCAGAGAGAGGTTTGGCGCAGAGGAGAAGAAGGACGAACTGAAGAAGAAGATGAAGAACCGAAGCAGATTCTCAAACTTTTCTTCTCCTTCTTCTTCTTTCGATCTTGAGAGAATCAACCTGAAGAAGAACATCAAATTAATGAAAAGGGAATAAACTTGGCATATTTTATGTTGTTATCCGAGTAGAAGATGCGTTGAACCAAGAGGCAGCAGAAACTGGGTTGCGGTCTTAGAGCTCTCTGCCCTGATCTCTTTGTCCAACACATCGAGGAGCTCTCTGCCCTGATCTCTGCGAGGAGCTTTAGATCCAGCGAGAGCTTTAGATCCAGCGAGGAGCTCTCTGCCCTGATCTCAGATCCAGCGAAGAGGAGGGGTTCCAGCGAGGAGAAGAGGTTCTCGCCCTGCTCTCAGATTCGTTCAGATCTCCTTCCAGGTAAGATGTTTCAGTTCCACTTAGTTATTTGCTTCTTTGAATTGGTGAGAGTTGTTTCCATTCACACAAAAAATTGTCTTGCACATTATCAGATTAAGGTCCAACACCACCACCACCCTTATTTCTCAACTCTCACCAACCATGAAATGTACCAAGCACAACTAGATAACCACAACACCACCAAGGAAAACCATTTTGTTGCTTGCAATCCCTCACTCCCTCAAGTGTCTGAAGATGGGGTAGGAGGTTTTAGGAACTGGGTTTCAAGGAATTATTGTCAAGAAATGGAGCAAAAGTTGGATGGGGGATTCACGGTGGGTGGTGATGAAGGAGGAGGTTCTGGGTCAGTTTGTGCAATGGGATATGGAGATTTGCAGTCACTTAGCTTGTCAATGAGTCCTGGATCTCAATCAAGTTGTATTACAGCACCCCCACCCCAGCAAATTTCCCCAACTGGAGGAGGAGGAAATGAATGTGTGGTGGCTATGGAGGCAACAAAGAAGAGAGGGTCAGGAAGGAAGGTGGTGGGACAGAAACAACCAGTTCACAAGAAGTCCATAGACACATTTGGTCAGAGGACATCACAGTGTATAGGTGTTACAATGTTTGTGTTCAAACCTGGTGTCTTTAATTTATTTTACCTTTTGTTTTTTGTATTTTTGGGGTTCCTATCATCATTTCATTCATTCTTCCATGATGTTTTTTTTTGTCTTGTTTTGTTGTATGATTTTACCTTACCTTACCATTTTCATGTCTCCTTGTTGGGTTAAAATTTTTGGTTTGAATTTTGCTTTGTTTTGATCCATTTTTTCTTCATCACAATCAAACATAGATGGACTGGTAGATATGAGGCACATCTTTGGGATAAAAGCTGCAAGAAGGAAGGTCAAACCAGGAAAAGGGAGGCGAGGTTGGTTGTTCATGAATTAGAAAGAAACTTGGAGCAACTCTTTGGAGTTTTTTTTTTCATTTTCAATGTTGTATTTTTGTCTTTATCTGTCTTGTAAGTTTCTGACTAGTACTCACTAATTATTGTTTGTCACGTTCTTCCCTTGTTCAGGATGCCATTCAAATCAAATCACACTATACAGTTTATCTTGGTAAAATCTCTAACCATTCACTTAATGTTTGATTACAACTTTTATCTATTGTGTTTTCCACATTAATTAATTAAATAAAATCATTCTCCATTGTTGATTAAGGGGTTATGATATGGAAGAGAAAGCTGCAAGAGCTTATGATTTAACAGCACTGAAGTATTGGGGTCCCTCGACCTACATCAATTTCTCGGTAACAATATATACTGTTCGAATTAACATGCTGATATATCATTTATTTATATGTTATGGAACTTAAGGTTACTGATTGGTAAGTCCTTTGTTGTTTTAACAGTTGGAGAATTACCAAGAGGAACTCGAAAGCATGAAGACACGAGTAGGCAGGAATATGTTTCTTACTTGAGAAGGTATAATTAATTTCTTTTTGTTTTTTTATGGCTTACTTGTATTTTACTGCATTTTGGTGAATATAATGAATGTGTTATTATTTTGTCTTGTAGGAAAAGTAGCAAGTCTCCCTGTTTATCTCACTGTTTCTGGGTTTGGAGGTTTAAGTTAAATATTTCACAATTTGACTTACCATAGTATTCTTCTTTGTAAACATTAGCATTCTAGATCAATCAAATGAAGAAGAACATGATTGTTTGTGCAACTTGGGAGTAGAATCAACAAAAAGGAGGAAGAAGAAAGGTCAAGCAAGTATGGGAAATGTTGTTTCTTCAAATCAGCTCAAGTGAACCATAGAAGCTTAACAACTTTAACTTCCTCAACTCCAGGTACTCGGAACAATATTTTTTTTTTGCAATAATTGATATTTTCTTTTATTGAGTCTCTTAAGTTTCAGTTTTTGTTGATGGGTTTTTCTTTATTTGCTTAGATTCTGTGTTTTGTGTTAATATCTATATGAGGCAATGGGGGTTTTGTATAATTTTATTGGATCTTGTACTCAAATAGAAATCCATTTAAAAACTAAACTTTGTTGTAGTTATGTGTGTGTTAATGGTGTTTTAGGACCGTCAAAAATTGTCAGTTTTTATCTCAAATTGAACTGGGATCTTTCCTCGTGGAATCCAAACAATACCCATTATGTCATTTCTTGAACATGGTCCTTTAAGTTTCAATAATCTTTCCACACCAAGTCCCTTAATTAATAATCTGCTTTAGTTTTGTGTTAGAACATCAAAAAGCTCCAGCTTGACTCAAAAACACCGGATGGGGTTTTGGATTTGTGGGTTACCCTTTTTAATACAATAAAAGAATCTATTTTGTACTTGTTCATAAGAGATTAAGGGAATTCTGATTAGTACTCTGACACACTAGATCCTATGTATTAATTATAGGGTCATCAAAGGCCAATAACAATGGAGGTGGTGGTGATCACCATCCTTATTTTTGTTATGTGCTTTTGTCATTGAAATTAGAGTCAATTCTTTGTTGTTGTGGTGGTGATCATTTGTTTGTAATATGGATGTTTATAACTAAAATTGTATCAAATGGATGTTTGGATGAAGTAATTATTGAAACAAACAATTAAATGGATTTAGGTTTCCAGCACAAGTATTGCATATAATCATTTCTTTCATTGCTTGTCTAATGCTTCATATGAGCTCCTACCTCAATGTAGAATTCTTCATCTTGGGTGCATTTCTTGTTTTGCTTCTCCGGTTTTAATGGCAACCTTAAATTTTGGTTTGCTCACAACTTCTTTGACTTATTTTATTTCATTTTGGGGAAACTAGCTGGAAGATTTAGGTGTGTAAAATTCCTGTTACATTCAGTATATTGAATGGAAATGACCATTATATGTTTTTAGTTTTCATCATTGATACACAACTTAATGTTTTAATCTTACAATCAGAAGCATGCACATCTGCAAACCACATGATTGAATGGGCATACCTGCCTGTTACAGATTATCCTTGGCAAGTAAGTTTTGTTTCAAGTACGACTTACCGCAAGAGTGTCTTGATGTGATTTTGTGGCAAAAGCAAGCGAAAAACAGCACAAGGATGGTGAGGTCGTACTTGAGGCAATTGATGTGGCAGTTGCCAAACACCTTTCACATACATATGGAAGCATGGCTACTCATGTATTACTATTGCACAGGTTAGAAAACTCTTGCTGTCATCTGTGATATAAAATGTTTGTTACACATTGATCTATAAATTTTAAAACCTGTAACATATCTTGGTTGTGCTTAGAAGCAACTCCATCAATCCCAAGGTTAACATTTTATGCTATAGAAACACGTATTGTTGATGTTTCAACTCTCCTTAAAAGAGCCACAACTCCTATATTCCTCGGTTACTTCCAACAATTCCGAGATGTTACAGCCTTTGAGAAATGTAAGAATCACTAGCTAGTATTCATTGCGATCTTAACATCACAAATATGAGCCCTTCAAACAAGAAATTATGGTAACTTAGCAGCTTCCAAACACACCCTAAATCTAGTTAGGGGTTAATCGAGACTTTCCCAGGGGAAGATCTAGATCGTAAAAATTTAGTTGCTCATGCTAAGAACATTTCTTTCCATTTAAATTTTTTTTTCAGGTTTTGGTTATCGATCTTGCAATGTTTACTATTTTGTTTATAGTTTTGGAAGCTAAAATGGCAGTTAAACCCCCAGCTCACATCCTTCACCTCTCTTTCAGAGGTTTTTTCCCCTTTCTTATTTTTGCCTTTCTTTTATAGGACATGCTGGTCTTATTTTTTCATTTATACGGTCAAATAAATAAATCTTTACAAAGCACATAAATAAAAAATGATGGTGTTGTGTGTTCTCTGAGCAACCTATGTGGAACCATGACTGGTGGATTTCACTATCTTATGTATGAGTTACATGTTACAATATGAGGGTGTTTTAGCGTCATTGGTTTGCCAGATGGATAGTATTGCTAATCCTGGAACTATATATGATTACTTTCTGCGAGTGCCTTTTTTGTGCTTGGATTTATATGTTTATGATTTCCAGTTGCAAGAGCAGCTAAATGTTGCACATGGGCCGGATGAAGATGGAACCAGAAGAAGGAAACAAGCATCACTTCAGAATGCGTGAGAGTGTTGAAACAACCCTCTTCTACATTACAGAGCAAAGTATTTTGCTGCCATTAGTTATGAGATCTACAAAATCTACATTTGACACCCATGTATTTTGCATTGTAATTGGTTCTTTGTGGAGTATCTTCATCATCCGAGTTTTGTTTGCTTGGTCCTTTCATCATATCACACTTTCTGTGGCTAGTCTATGGTTATGGTTTGGGAAACAAGAAAACTGATCTTGTTGTTAGTCTATCACTTATTTCTAAAATATGCCACTTGCAATGAACAAAGAGAACTGATGGATATGTTGACATCAACTATAACCATATTATGGCTATCGTGCTTTCTTAATCAGCTATCTAATAGACCTAGGTTGATAATTTCATCCTCGTGGTTGAGTATAGCAGGACGGTTCAAAATTTATCCCTTTATCTGGATTATTGAGTATATTAGGATCTAACAAATTAACAAGGGACTTAACCACACACTAACGTTTTTTATTTTTAACTTCATATATTGTAGCAAAATACGTTGTTTTGATTTATTTTGTTCTTTATTCTTAGTGAACTTGGTTTGTTAATTAGTTAGATTTTGTTGATTCATTTGTCTGTAAGGTTGGTTAAATGAGGAGTTTTAAGTTGATTCTCGTGAAATTAGAAA